>JAPDRQ010000072.1:0-135104 GCA_030247915.1 Neophaeococcomyces mojaviensis
TGCTCTGGATTGTGGTGATCGGCTACTCCTGTGCCCAGGACAACAGTGATACAGAGCAATGGTTTGCGCAGCAGTACCAAGCACTGAGCCTCAGTGCGGGCTGTGCAGAGCTTGATCGGCTCCAGAGCATGCAGAGCACTTTCTTTTATCATGCACAAATTCAAAGACCGAGGCTACAGAAGTTGATAGACGGGCGCACTGTGACCCAATAGCGATTGCGTTGATCTCTCAATGTAAAGCGCAATCCTATATCTATGGTTCTGGGAGTGCACACGATGGACTTAATAGGAGTGACAGCCTCGGCTTGTTCGGTTCGTTGGAGGAGCAGCCTTTGGATATCTGGAGAGGAGAGAACTAGTAGCGCTGCCAGTCAATCACCATGCAGAGCCGAAGCACTACATACAACAAATAGCCGCGAAGTACCTTCGATGGGCGAATTCGAAATGAAGGACGACCATTATTCCCTATTCCTCCGGCTTTGTATAAGCAACGCGGACGAATCAACTCAATGTGCGGATACACGCGAACTCATTCCTTACCCGAAGAATGCTTAGTGGAAAGTGTTTGGACACTCATAAAGCTTTGTAGCGTTGCTAGAGGAGGGTGGTGGTTGTTGCTGTGTCTCGAGGTGAGCTCACGTCATTAAATCAAATGCGGTCCCCGCATAGTCAGCAACATGTTTGCTCCTGGAAGACGAGGTGCGCCTCAATAACAACCATACAGTCTGAAGCTTTTTGCATTGCAAACAAGACGGTGGATTGTCCATACCGAAACCGTGAATGATGCATCGATTGGTTTGCACTTCAGTATTCATTTGATCGTTCTTTCTTTTTGGACCCCTTCCAAGGATGTCGGAATTAGCATTTCACCTGCACTCATCCTTAGACACTCTTGTTGCACCTCTAGTGAGCATTCGAGCCCAGATATAAGGCAGACAGGCCACCTTAACCAGCTATGCTCTTTTAGTAGCCTTAAACCATTTGTAGTTGACTTCTGGTGTTCAGGACTCAATGCATTGCGATAACATTCAATAGTGTTTACTTGTGCTTCAGAATTTGAAACATACTTCATGTCAGATCAAGCAGCAAGAAGCTTTGGGCCGGTCACGTTATTGGAAACAAACGCGCTGTAGCGCGTAAAGTGGCTCGTTGTCCTTTCTCGGCATAGCTTACAGTTGTACCACGTTCACTCACCAATGCTACTATTACTAGATAAACCACACTGCCGCCTGCTTGTTTCGCAAACGATAAGGATTTTCCTACATACTTGAAGCAGGGTGTGATGCCTTCAGATATGGGACAATGTCGATCACGCTAATCTTGACCTTTCCCCTCCCGTTTTAGCGACATGCGCCAACATGCAACTTACCACGACAGCAGATAAGACATCCCCTGCTTGACATGAGTTACCGTTGCTTAGCCCCTATGCATATTGAGCTATCAAAGATTATGCTTTGAACACCGGCGTATCAAAGATGACCATCCCGCGCTGGTTGCCCGCTGTCAAACCAAGGATGGAAAGCCCTGTCACTCCTCAAAATGTGTAGGATGTCCTAACTGCATTTGAGGTCGTGCGAACCGATAACTTATCTGTCGGTTCGAGACCCTTGCAAGCACGGCACATCGATAAGTTGATTGAACAATAAGAAACTTGAAACTTCACTCTACCTTTTAGAGACATGAAGCTTCTTGTTGTTGGGCTTCAGTAAACGGCATCATGGCGACCGGCCGCCGCACAAGCTCCATCAGCAACAAAGACGTTGCTGTTACTTCAGTCCTCAACAAGCAGCACGAGCTTGCCGTCATTGACGAAAATGCCACTCTTGATGACAAGACATTAGGTGCACTCGGATACAAGCAAGAGTTCAAACGGTCAGTAGAGCTCCTTCACCTTCGCTCTCAGCTGTTCAACCCTTGATCAGTGCTTGGATCTTCTCTCTGTTCATGTCGCCGCTCTGATCTAACCCCAGAAGACTGACATATCTCAGTGATTTTGGAGTCTTCGAGTCCTTCTCCGTCTCGTTCTCCGTCTTAGGGCTTCTACCTTCGATCGCAAGCACAATCACCTATGCCTTGGGTTATTCCGGCACGGGCGGCCTTCTTTGGGGTTGGCTGATTGCAGCCCTCTTCATTCAAGCGACTGCCTTTACGATGGCGGAACTGTGCAGCTCCATGCCCACTGCTGGTGGCCTGTACTACGCTGCAGCAGTTCTTGCGCCAGAAGGATGGGGTCATCTCGCATCCTGGATCGTGGGTTGGAGCAACTTCTTCGGATTTGCCACCGGACCATGTTCAGTCAACTATGCACTTGCTGCCATGCTCGTCACATGCGGTGAGCTTGCTTATCCTGACTACACTGCCCAAACTTGGCACATTTACCTCACACTCCTCGCACTGCTCATTGTTCAAGGCTTCATCACGATGCAATCAACCAAGTTTATCGGCTGGGTCAACAAGGTAGGCACAGTCTTCAACGTCATCGTAATCTTTATCTTTATCATCTGGTTTCCTGTTGGCAGTATCAATCGCCCCAAAACCAATAAATCTTCCGTCATTTGGACCAACTTCGAGAACGGAACGGAATGGCCCATCGGCTGGGCTGTCATCATGGGCTTCCTAACCACAATCTGGACCATGTCAGGCTATGATGCCCCATTCCATCTCTCTGAAGAGTGTAGCAACGCCAACATCGCCGGCCCTCGAGCCATCGTATATACAGCGCAATCCGGACTGTGGCTTGGCTGGGTGATCTGCTGGGTAATTGGGTACACCGTACAAGATATTACAGACGTAGTGGCAGGCCCATACGGACAGCCGTTCGGCTCATTGTGCCTTCAAGTCTTGGGACAAAGAGCCGGCCTCGCAATGTTCGCGTTGAACATCATTGCACAGTTTTTTGTCGGACAAGGCTGTACCATCACTGCCACACGAGTGATCTTTGCGTATTCACGAGACGGCGCAGTCCCAGGAAGCAGATACTGGAGCCGTGTGGACAAGCGTACGCAGACTCCAGTGTGGGCAACCTGGGGTATTCTGACCATTGCTGCTCTACTTGGCTTGCTCTGTTTCGCATCACCCGTCGCCATCGGCGCAGTGTTCTCAATCGGCGCTATCGGTCAATACACGTCGTTCACACTTCCGGTTGCCTTGAAGCTGTTCTTCGACAACGATAAATATGGCAAACGCTTTCGGCCTGGACCCTGGAATCTCGGTCGATGGAGTAAACCGATTGGTGCAGTTGCAGTTGCATGGTGGTGTATCATTGTGCCTGCATTGTGCTTCCCAGCTGTGAAAGGAAGTGATCTGTCACTATTGACCATGAACTGGACGTGTTTGATCTACGGAGGTTCAATGGCCTTGGCGATGATCTACTATGCTGTGAGCGCGAGGAAATGGTTCAAGGGGCCGAGGATCAACGTCGAACATATTGGTATAAGCACTGTTGAGGGTCAGGAAGGTGACGCAGATTCAAGCGTGGTGAGCAGTTCGCCAGTGAAGAAAGATGGATAAAATGTTGATTGTGGCATGACATGAATTGTGATTTGATTGTTGGAAAGGCAGGAAATATCTGAACATTTGATACATCTATTGTAGACTGAAACACAGCAGCAGAAGTAACAAAATCAAATTGGACAACACTCTAACCACAGATCCTGCTTGTCTCAGAGCTTCTACGAAAATGTACACACCTATGCTTCTTTTCCATTCCTGTCGTGGTGGTTTTCCAGAACCTAGTCTCCTCAACCCATCCTCTTCCAAGCAAAATGACGTATGCACCCAGCACCCATTTACGCGGCCAACGCGCCAGGCCGCGTCCCCCCAACTCCTCCCTTCCCACTTTCCCAAAGACCACAAAGACATCTAACATGCCACGACCCTTCATCTCCTCGACCGACATCAGCAAACCAGCAATCGACTTCTGTGTGACCAAATACCCATCAGTCCTGACCCGCGTGTACGCCACGAAACACCCGAAACTGAGCGCGCAGGAGGCCGCAAAGGAGGATCAATGGCGGTATGAGACGTTGCCGGGATCGCTGAAGGCGGGGCATGGCCTGGGTAAGGACCAGTTGGCGCGGTTGGTTAGGTGGAAGATGTAAGTTAATCCCCTTCTTTCTCTCAGATACATTTCTTGGGTGGAGTGGAGGGGGTTGCAGATGGTTTTGAGCGTGAGTTTCGGAAGAGACGCGGTAGTAGGGTCCTCAAACATCTGTTGTTTTTTTGCAACTCATGGGATTCTTTTCTTTTTATCACTTCACGTGCAAAGCACATTCATATTTTTGGTATTTTTCTACGATTCTACGGTCAACAACTTCTCGAAGTGCACCAAGAAAACGCGAACGAAATACCACAGGACGTACAGAGTCAAGCTAACCATGTCCGCCTCGTGTTCAGCACACACGGCATCTCCCGCCCATTCCTGCCGTCCATGATCCAGAAGAACAGCGAAGCCGAAGTCCAGCAACACACCGCGCACGCCTCCACACTACTATCTAACCTCAAGGACTCCTCCAACCGCTACAAAGCCGTCGGCGCAGCACTCGACGAAGTCTGCAAACTCAAAGGCGTGGGCCCTGCAACCGGCACACTGGTCCTGAGTATCTACGATCCGAGACATGTGCCGTTCTTTGCGGACGAGGTGTTCGCGTGGGTGGTTGATCGAGGCGGGAACGAGGGCTGGAGTGATCAGAGGTTTGAGGTGAAGAACTTGAAGTTGAAGTATGATCGGAAGGAGTATGCAGCGTTGTGGGAGGGTGTGAGCAAGGTTGTGAAGGGCGTTGGTGAGGTGACCGCGCAGGAGATTGAGAAGACGGCCTATGTGTTGATGTACGCGGATGTGCTGAGTGAGGATGAGCGGGTGGAACTCGAGAGTCTGGTTATGGGGAAGACGAAGGTAGAAAGGCCGGACCAAGTTGCCGTGGAAGCTGATGGGACAGCTGAGACTAAGCGACTTGGGAAGAATGGGCATGAAGCTGATGGGTCAACTGCAGAAGAAATTGACCCGAAGGGACCGAAAGAAGTGACATCTGGCAAGTCTGTTTCTCGTCAGAGCCAAGGCAGGAAACGTAAAGCACAGACAACCGACAACTTAGAACCCGGACCTGGACTCAGACGATCGAAACGTGCAAAGATGAGAAAAAATTTCAAGTCATTATACAATGCTGGGAAACATGCTTTCGATTAAGGTATCTGACATAATCCAAAATGTGGTTTATGATATTGACCAACCGACTCCACGCTGATGAACACAAAACACGCGAAGAAAATGTTGGTTTTGCGAATCCTCCTCTTCCAATCACCAAAAAGCAAAGCCATCTACAACAACGCAGCAACACCAGCGGCCACGAGAGCGACGAGACCACCAGCAGCTTTGACGTTCTGAGCACCATTCTGGGAAGAAGAGGTAGCAGAGGCCGATGAAGCAGTACCTGAGCTGGAACCGGAAGCGAAACCAGACTGGGCGGCAGACATCGATGAAGATTGAGTAGCGGTGGCAGTTGAGGCAGAGGTGGCAGGGGCAGTTCCCATGGTGGTTGTGGTGCCGTACGCGCTCATGGCGGCGCAGTTTTGCTGTTTGAGCGACTGGACTGAACCCACCATTGGGTCGTTGGGGCAGGCAGCATAGCAGGAGTTCAGCATGTTGGTATATTGAGTACACTTGCAGGTGTAGTCGTCGACGGCGCAGGAGTTAAGGAGACCTTGGATCGTGCCAACGCAGGAGTCGACGATGCTGTGAAAGATCAGTTAGTCTTGTGCTCCTGCAATTGTGGGTTGACGAGAGCGGGTGACTTACTTTTGAGCAGCGCATGCTGTGCTGGCGGAGCTGCTGCTGCTTGATGTAGCTGTCTGTGCGACCGCCACGGAAGCCAAAGAGGCAATGAAAAGGGCCTTGAACTGCATTTTGATGAATGGGATGAGATAATGTGTTAATGAAAGACTGTGAATGAAGATGCTGTGATTGAATGCGAGTGTTAACGAATGTGCTGAATGTGAGCTGAAGTAATTAACTGTTGGTGAAAGCTCCGGAAAGAAAGGAGGGTGTTGGGTAAATACATCGACCAGCACCTCCCCAGTCTTGCACGCGTCTGGTCACGGTTAGCCATGATTTTCGCGTTGGGCTTGGCAGTAGTAGCCGCTTGCAAGGTGGATCTTAGCTGCTGTCACGAGGTCACGCCTGGCCATTCATAAGGTGAAAATGGTTCCAAGCACTCCATTGACACGAAATGGTTTGTGGGGTTGGTGCTTGTCTAAGGGAGATCGGGTGGTGGCAGCGGATCCCCTATGAAAGTGAGACATGCTTATATCAAAACAATTATTATCTGCACATTGCCAGTCATTCTCATTATTCACACTCTCTCGAGACGGCATGGATTCGCTTGAGCAGTGGTTGCCACTGAGAGGCAACGCACATGCCAGTCTTTTGCAGCAGTGATGACAAGCATGATTCAGGTCGATGCCGTCAAAACCATCACTTTCTTAGCCAGTAACCATTCTGAGTGGCAGGTAAAATTGGGGAAACTCCTTGATTGGTTGGTAAAATGCTTTTACCATGATCAACGAAGCCACCAACAAATGCGGAGATTAGTGGGCTGGTTTTTCGGCGAGACAAGCGAACTCGATGCAAGTGTGCACGAGCAAATTTTGAAAGATGTTGAATAGCATTGGTAGTATGAAGAAGAGGAAGAAACAAGGAGATACTACTGTGTGGAACAATCTCCTCACCACCTGCCGCCAAAATTGATATGTGGTACAAAAATGTAGGCACAAGCCAACACCATAAGAAGATCGCATGTAAGCTTGCCGCATTGTTATTAGCACCTGCCATTTCTGACAAGCAAACATCCAGTGGTGGAAGCCTTTCCCAGATGCAGTGGGTATTGTTTGAGTGTAGCTTGATGTGTTTTGCCAGCATGTTCGGCCAGCAGCGAACGATCATGACCAACCCGTCTCGTCCTTTGCCACATCGTCTCCGATGTGAAGGACTTCCTCCTTGCTAGCTTGAGCCTCATGCCAAGATCCTTCTTTGCAGCTATGAAACTTCTCGTCCGACAATGTGCGGTTTAAAGAGGTCGCACGCTGCAACCAAAAGTGCCTTAACAATTATTGTTTTGGCTCAATCAGGTGACGCTACACAGTATCAACCGAGGCTCATCTGCCGAGTTCCCTTGATGTCTCGATCTTGTGCCTACGATGTACTATCACTTCAGAACGCGAGACCGTTTATCCTTTGACCTGCTCTAGCCTTTGTGTCCGTACATTTCTCCCGTCGTCAGCCAAAGGTCAGTCTGTTTTGCAAAGAACGACGTCTTCGGCCTGGCACTTGACTTGAAGAGAAATTCTCTTTCGGCATCACAGTACGTACATCACAATATGCCTGGGGCTTTCGAGTACGAGAAGGCTGCTGTGACAAGAAGACTTCAGATGCCTGCTTATGGCATGGTCGACACCAGAACCATAGCTTAAATTCGAAGCCTAACTGAGAGAGTAAGTATCACAAGGAATGGCCCGATTCCGCACTCTGATTGGACAGCTAGTGCCTCGTTTAATCCTTTTCAAAATTTGTGTTCCGTTTCAGCCTCACATTTTGCGACAAGACGATAGCATTTCTCGAAACCAGGACCTCAGGCAAACGTGTCAGCTAGACGAAAGATTCGGTAATCGCGTTCTCAACAAGGCATGCAAAATATTTCAACAACTTGACATACGAAGCTGTGAATTATGTTCAAGCCAATTTGAGTTCTTAGCTCCGGTTCGTACACTTCTGCACATGCTTGTCGTTTCACCAACGGCAGAACCTTGCGCACCATACTCTTTCCCGACATGCTACTCTGGATCGCTTGTTCTCGCCCAGGATTGCATGTGAAAAGATCTATCGTCTGCAGTGTTGAGACTCCATTTTACAAACCGGTGTCTACCCTTTTCGTCTCAAGAACCCTGACTTATATTAGCCCCGACACGCATGGCAACCCTTTTTGCCTAAGGCATGATGGAAATGACCAATCATTAGGATGTAACAATCACTTTGGCCCCAATTTTTGAAGCTAAGCTAGATTGGCCCGGGCTGAAAGACAAGCATCTTCTCTGCCGATGCAACCAATTCATTTTCCGCCTCCGCATGGCTTCTGCCCACTAACTCAATTGTGCAAAAATAGCTTTGCATATCATGGCAAGATGTCTCCATTGTTACATATCAACCTCATTCCTGATGCAGGTACTATCTGTAAAGGCATTTTTCCTGTCAGAAGGGTGCTGCCTGGGCGGTTGAGCCATGGATTCAACGAGATTCAGCAGACTGAACCAAAGCGATGACCAGAGCGTTCCTCTAACTCAGATACACCACGAACCCGCTCAGTATTCATACAACAGTCCAGGTATTGATCCGCATCTACCGAGAACTTGGCAAAGCGGAAAGGCAGACCACATCACTCAGTATACCTACGTCCAAAGTCCATCTGGTTCTTTTAGCGAGGATACCAAGAGTAAGCAGCGAACAGTATGTTACGACTTCATGGAATTGACTTTGTGTAGGACGGAAAAACACAGGTGATCGTTTCCGCAGAACATCACGGCTCTCGTTCATAGCCAACCCTGTTTCGAACCTTCGAATTCCAACGTTCGCGGCGCCTTGGCAGCATGAGAAGGCTGATCCCAATGTTCCGCAATCTGGTCAACCTGGGACCGAGAGGTACTTCGACCCAAAAAAGCAATGGCATCGCCTGCTAGTGAATGGTCTTCTTCAATGGCTCGTCACTGCTATGATAGTATGTGCCATGGCAGCAACCCTCTATGGCTTCAGCAGACCAAATTGGATCACTAGAGGTGAGAAATACACCTTTAATGCGCTCATTACTCTGCTGTCGCTATGTCTCGGTCTTACCATAGTAACCGCTCTGAGATCCTACGCCAAGCTCCTCAGCTGGAGATTTTTGGCTTCCCAATATCGTGATTTGCAAGATTTCGAACTCATCATGAATTGTGATTCTCAGACTAAGGTGTTCAAACTTCTCTGGGCTGGCCGAACACCAGGCAAATGGCTGAATGGGACTCAAATTCTCTGTATTGTGTCTTTGTTCTTGGTCATCGGCTTGCAGATCGTTATCGGCATGTTGGGTACGAACCTTGTCCATTAGATTACCAAGCTCTTCGCTAACGGTGATCCAGGCTTGACATACAGCGTCGACACATCTGATGGCTACACCGAGTGGGTTTATGGCAATGCATCGATAGTCGATTTATCCGATATTTGTCAAAGCTGGAACTGCACAGATTCTGACCTGGATAGTGCGGATGGGCATTTTATCGACCAAACAGCAGCAGCAAACTACTATGGTTTAGTTGGTCAAAATTATGGCCTATGGTATACCGACCTTGGCAAGGGTCTCAATGGCCCAGAGTCAATCTACACTGCCGACAATGAATCCTTCTTCTATCAATTCGGCGACCAGTCCGTGGATCCAAAGAGCACCAATGTGGGTATCTCTGATCGCTACGTGGTTCAAAAAACGACCTGCGCCAGCCTCGAGATCGTCTCGGGAGGTTTCGTGGAGAATCAGACGCTCATATGGGAGGACGAACGTGGCCTACGATGGAAGGTGTACGTCCCAGATATGTCAACTCTAACAACCACCTACATAAGTAACGGATCAGAGACAACTTTTTGCGGCGATCGCTGCACACGCGTTCTTGTCCTCAACACAGGCTATCTAGCAGCTAGCGATTCCGCGTACGAGACTATTCGACCCATGCTTTTCGGCTGCAACAGCACCGTCGGCGAAGTGCAGCATGCCAGTTCCTGCACAAACGAGACTGATTGCTCCCTCTCGGACGGTCTAGCACGAATCTTGGCTGGCGCAATAGGCTGGAGCGGCACATACTATAACGATAATGCGCACAGTTTGCAGTACCAGAACTATCCACCAGGCTCACCTTACTCCTGGTACGATTCCGAGTTGTATGATGACGATTTCTGGAATCAAAAGAACGATCCTGACCTCGTGGCTCGCCTGGTATCAATCTTTGCAACAGACGCAATTGCGGCGATGGACGATGCCGGTCCTCGAAAAACAATACCCGGTTACTACCCGAACACCGCATCCGAGCTGAACGTCGAATGGAATTACTCAATACCTATACTATGTGTTGTTCCTGTCGTGCAACTGATCGTGCTATTCATCGTCTGCATCTGGGCCAACGGTGCTGTGATCAAAGACGGAAGCTATCTTTCGACGGCACGATTACTAAGGCCTGTTGTCGAAAAATTAGACAGACATGGCTGTGCATTGACTGGCGACGAGATTGCAAGAGAACTAGGAAATTTCAAGATTATCTATGGTGCTCGGGCTCCAAGGGGAATGAGCAATCCAAATGTGTATGATCCAGAACGACAGAACCTGGATTGGCACCTTGGCATCATTGCGGAGAGTGAGGGATATGGAAATTTGCCTGAGGAAGGCTGGAATCCTGGCAGACGATTCCCTGTGGGCAAATACGACTGATGTAGTGGATGTACACTGTGGAGATAGTTGGGTGGAAGCAGACCCGATTGCCAAGGATTGCCATCTGGAACTGTAACAAGGTAAATAGATAGATGAATGAATGAATGAACGAATGACGCCACTTCTGATGCTTCCCTGTATCTTCATGATCAACCATGTTGGATTTGGCCGCTCCCGAACTGCCGCTTCATGCTGCAAGAACTACACACCAAGTGTTCTTCCTGGGTGATAATGGACATACAGACTGTGACCGCTCAACGAGCAATGCTGTACGGAACATCACTATGCGATTGACATTTCCATCCCTAGAAATTACTGCCCAATGCCAAGTGCCTTGCGGTCACAGCAAACAACGACCGAAGTATGTCCGAATTTCCTCGCTCACCCAGATATTGGGCTGCGATGAAATTTCCTCCTCTGGTCACCTCGCCGTCGCCTCCATCCTAGTTTGCGCTCATGTCACCTTGGCTTTGATCCGGCATAAACCACTCTATACTCGAACATAGAGCTTGTTCGAAAATGGCAACTGCAGTGAACAAGCCTGATCCAAGCTTGGAGTCGGTCCGGTGAAGTGCACGGGGATTGATAGGCGCGCAACAAAGGACTACGAGAGGCCTCGATCGATCTGGGTGTGAGTGGAGCGGGTTTCGCGGTTCTGAGTGATCGGTAAGGAGGAAGGAATAGTGCCCAGATGTGGAAGCGACATCGGAGTGAGCGGAGCGTGATGCAGAAAGCGAGATGTTTACAATTTTGGTGTGGGTGCAGCGAAACGATCGTCAAAAGAGGTGTTATGATACACCGATGCAGCAGGGTCAGGCATAGGAGGTAACTCGGGTATATCAACTTCCTCATGATCAGACGACAGTTCCGTCGCATCATGGCCAAATAACCAATCTGTCCGACGAGAGCAGCCCCAGAACATCGGGTTGTCGCTGTTGTCGTGTCGCATGAGTTCGTCTCGTCTAGCTCGTTCGGGTCCGTCGTGGAGATGCCACCATTGCTGGAGAACTCGGGTGTTTCGAGCAACGTATGCTGCTCTTGGTTTTCGTTGCCGTTCATAGGCTTGAAGGGCGTCGTGAAGCGTGCTGTATCTCCGTAGTGCTGCTGCCAGACACGCACCGTCTTCGGTCGCTTGGGCGGCGCCCTGAGCCATGTATGGCATCATTGGGTGGCATGAATCGCCTAGAAGCACGGCTTTGTTGGAGGGATGGATCCATCGGTCTAGCTGGTCGAAGTCTGCGAGCTTCCATTTCAGGTACGTGCCTGTGAGCTCGGTCATCTTGCGGACGGGTTTACACCAATCCTTGAAACGCTCGATGAGGTGGGTGTTATCGGCTTCGGACCGCCACTCCTCGAGCCCGATTGGCTTCCCTAGGTCGGTCTTGTGTGTTACATCAATGATGATGTTGTATTGCGTGCCGCCACGGAGTGGGTAGCCAACGGCGTGCGCCTCAGGGCCGATCCAGTGGGTTGCCCAAGGCGTTGTAACAAGGTCTCTGGTCTCCGGGTCGGCAAGAAGTGGCTCAACTGGCACCAGGATTCTGTAGGCAACGTCGCCGGTATCGACGGGCTCAATTGGACTACCGTTGATGATGTTACGGACGGCAGACTTGATGCCATCGGCACATACGATCAAGTCACAGTCATGCCAATTTCCGTCCGAAGTCCTCAGTGCTGGCTTCTCGAAGTCATATTCTTCGATCCTTGTGTCCATGAGCAATTTTATGCTCGGCTGCTTCCTAACAGCGTCGATAAGGGCATTGATAAGGTCGGCGCGGTGGATGAAGTAGTAAGGAGCTCCATATCGCTCCTCGACGTCATCGAAGGGGCAATCTAGAAGCACGTTGCCCTTCCAGTCGACGAACCGGTTGCCGTGGGAGACTTCTTTCTTGATTGAACTGAGGTCTACGCCCCATGATAGTGATAGCCTTGACGAATTTGGCGGGACGCGGATGCCTGCACCAACCTACTCTTTGATGAGCTCATGTGGTCCTGCCATAAGAGTTCATACATACCTCGAGGAATTCCTTGGTCGATTCAAAAATGGTAATCTGATGACCGTCCTTGGCTAGAGCTAAAGCCGCTTGTAAGCCTCCAATGCCAGCGCCTACGATGGCAATCTTGAGGTTGTGCATGCTGTTTTGTGAGCTTGAAAGACAAGGCCGGTCATCCTCCGATGCTTTATGCGAGACGTCGGCACTTTCAACATCTTGCGGACGTGGTGGTGCGGAGAAACCTCCCGCTCACTATTTCAACTCCGCATGCGACCGTGTATCATTTCAATGGTGGAATGAATAAAAGTGAAACGATAGTGGTAGGGGACAGGTTCGTTACCGTAGCACCTGGCCATCCCGTCTTCCTTGGTTATCCACCTATCCCTTCTGCTGCAGAAGCTTGAGCCTGAAGAGATTCATTTCATCCAGAATGGAGAAAACTGGCTGAATGAAGAATTAAGCACAACGTATGGACGTAGCCACACAGTAATGGTGTCCGCCGCCGAAACTCTGACCAATAAAAAGTGCCACATACCCTAGGACTGTGGGTCTTTCGGCAGAATGCCTCAGAGAACATCCATGACGTGAGGTATCATCCTCGTACTTGAACAATCGTCTGGATCACACAACGCCTGGTGAAATTCACCCTAGCACTTATTGGTGGATAGGGTTGAGTAATTCGTGGTGACACCTGGAGCAGCAGCCATGGATAAAAAGCCGCTTTCCGCGCAATGTTCCATGATCACTTCTTCTTACATCTAGCCAACACCTTGCTGAAGAAAGAACTTAGTACTTTTATCTTGGCGTTGACACAGCACCTACCCTCACTATCGGCACTCACGCAGGAATGACGATGAAAACATACATCATCACCGGCGCTAACCGGGGCCTCGGCCTTGAGTTTGTACGGCAAATATCCTCAGCATCAGATTCAAACACGATTTTTGCCTGTGTACGCTCTTTACAGGGCGACCTCGATGAGTTGAAAGCACTTGCAGCTCACAAATCTTCTATACACATCATCGAATGCGACACTAGCTCCGTGCCTTCTGTTGGAAAATGTGCCAACGAAGTATCCAAGCTACTCAATGGCAGCCAGCTGAACTTCCTGATCAACAATGCAGGCGTTAACGCTGTGCCCACGAAGACTGCTCTGGAGATGACTCCGGAGGACCTTCAAATGCACATGGAAATCAATGTTGTTGGGCCGTCAGAAATGGTGAAGGCTTTTAAAACTCACTTGGCCGACGGCAGTACAGTCCTCAATATGACGTCAGGTCTTGGTTCCTTTCAGAAGCGTGTTATAAAGTGCTGCACATATGCTATCAGCAAAGCGGCATTGAACATGCTGACCGTTCATCAAGCGGATACGCTGAAGGAGAAGGGTGTCCGAGTCATTTTAATGGATCCAGGTTGGGTACAGACCCGGATGGGTGGGGAAGGAGCCATCTTGACACCTCAGCAGAGCATCGAGGGGATGTTGAAGTTATTGCACGAAAACTCCAAGGATGACAGTGGAACGTTCTACCAGTATGATGGGGACATCGTACCGTGGTAGTGGTTTTGTTTAGACTGCTTGGACCTTGTTGCTTAACTTGGCAAGCGCGCAATAGGGGCAGGGAGGCAAAATTGGCACAACCTAGTAAGTCGCCGTGGCTTCACTGTCAGCAATACTATGTCTTAATTGCAGAAACTGTGCTTGATTGCCTTATATCATGTATGCGAACTGTATGACAGGTGCCACCGTCATCAAAAACTGGAAAACCTGTCGAGCCCAAAACATATCGAAACAGCATATCCATATTTGAGTTTCGATTAAGCAAAAGGATTGACAGTGAGACTGCATGCTAACATCGAGCACAGCAGATATATTTTGGTTCAGGAAGATAGTAGAAGCACTCGCGAACAAAGAAAAGTGCAAGACAATGAATGTGTATATGTGGTCACTCTCTAGTACTCTCTAACTTACCACCATTCAATAGGCTTAATTCCCGTTCCGGCCGGTGCCATGATCAAGCGACTTCAGCTCCTGTAACCTCGAGATACTGCTCGACAACATCCGCGATTTGCCTCTCGTACCCTGTAAACTTCATTCCAAGTAACCTCTCTGTCTCAGTAGCATCAAAATTCATGATTTTCGGCTCTGGCCACACGTCAATCGGAAAAGCCCCGGTCTCGATCGCGCGTGGAAACCTTTTCTGCAAGATCTTCTTGCCATCCGCCCAGTTCGCACCAGACAAACCATCAGAACTACCGACAAGACTCTGTCCATTCTTGATACGTCCCTCGTCAAGAGCTCGAATATGCATTTCGGCGACATCTTCAACCCAGATCGTATTCGAGATTGTAGCACCTGGTCCCCCTAAGTTCAAAATGTATGCTAGCGTAACACCGCTAGAACCCTGTAGAATTTCTTCTCTTGTCGTTGCAAGCTCGACCCGCCCAAGAGTGAAAGCTGGGTGGACGTGCACGATGCTGATTCTGCGCTCCTTCTCTTTGAGCCAACGCTCGGCGGCGTTGAGGGCAAGGATCTTGCTTGCCATATAGGCTACTCCGTCGTGCTGGTACGGTCCACTTGGATCAGGAGTGCGAGAAGTTTCATTGTACACCTTATCAGATACTGGCCCAACAATTTCCGAGATTGAGACCTGTGCAAGAACGGACGAGGTAATGATGACCCGACGGACAAATGGTATACGTTCCGCGGCTTCGAGCATGTTTATGGTGCCCTTGATGGCGGGAACGACGAATGCGTCTTCGAGTTCCTCGGGCGTGAGCAGGCTACCACCGCCTGGAATTGGGCTGGCAACGTGAATGACGAAAGTGGTGTCTTTCAGAGATTCGTCGTACGCATCAGGTTTGAGAAGGTCGTCGACGATGGCAAAGCTCAAATTTGCACGGGTAGTATCATCAAGGGCCTTTATAGATGGGCCATTGAGGATGCGTTCCGCCTTGGCTTGAGAACGGACGACTGCACGGACTCGGTAGCCTGCTTTGAGGGCGTGAACGACAGTTGGATAGCCCAGGGCGCCGTTAGCACCTGTGATGAGGACGAGTTCTCCGGTCATTGTTGCTGCTCGAGATATGTTCCTTAGACAGTGGATTGTCTTGTGCTGCGGTACTGTCTGCTGTGGTCGTATTGTTTCTGTGTTGTGCTGAGATAACTACGGTAATAGACTTAGAGAATGGTCAACACTTTCATACTATTTTTTAAGCACAGTTTTTCAATTTGTAAACATGGGCAGCTGACTAGCATGCGAAATGTCTGGTTCGACGTGAAGAAGGAGATTAGAAAGCCCCACCAAAGTCATGTACGAAAGATTACGGACAATCCCCAAATCGCACCAAAATGAACAACGTTACATCTTCTTCATAAGAAATTCCAAGCAAAAGTAGTATTAGACATCGTAATATTATGGTATAATAGTATCTGTTCTATCGAGCTACAGGGTTGTTATCTACTTCTATGTCTCCAGAAGGAAAATCTAAAGGTATTGAAATAGCAAGATTAAGAGGAAGGTGTCATGGCTACTAAAGTAGACGCATGCCAAACGTATACACACGCGCACGCCCGAAATTTCCGAAATACACGGCAGATTGGCATGATTTCGTGTTGACCTTTTCGGCTAGTATGTGTACACTCTGATGGAAAGATAACTTCGGCATAATTTAGCACGAAATTCTGGTTTAAACCGATATAGCTTACCTTCCAACCACGAATATGCGAGCTAATGAGAGCTGTATTCAGCTATTCATGAACTTGGTGAAGTTACTAGATCCGGTCATTTTAAATAAGTCGCTGCGTTCTGCGGTGTTTGCCAAAGATGATCATGGAACGTTCGCATCGTCCTAAATTGTGTGAATGGTGCCGCCTTCAGGAACACTTGGCCACTCTAAACCGGTCTGCATATGCGTCGACATCATTGTCTGTGCCACTACTTGCGTAACTAAATATTTGAGACTGATTGTGACGAATAGGCAGTTGGGCATAGAACTCGGTCCAACATTGATGCAGCGAACTATTGGTGTTGGGTTATAGTCTGTGTTGGTATGGACGATTAAACTTGAGTTTCTGAATGTCTTACGCTGTCCTAAATCTGCCGAGCGATGTGTGAGTGGGCTGGTGCCTGCCAAACCCCGTGATCATGGCCCTTGCCTAGGCGGCATGATCTGTACTGATGATATTGGTCTCTGAAGGTCCGGCTGAGATCGAATCAGTATGGTGTCCAACGATGCCACTGAAGATGTCTTGCTGGCTGAGATTTGTGGTTATTAGAGGCCAATATGAAGCCATCGGGTTTGACTTCACGAAGAAGCTCCTGATAGAAGCGACTTTCCGCTACCTGCTGTGACTGCCGCTGGGTGTTGTTGTTGTTCGTTAGAAGCAAATGCTGCTCATCGGTATCAGCGTATCTCGCGGAGTAGTCACCGTTATCATCTTCAGCTTCACATTCATCTTCAACTTCACATTCACCTTCACCTTCAGTGTCTTCATCCTCAGCTTCATCCACCGAAGTGTCGTCCTTAATTTCAGCTTTTCGACGAACAAGCGGCAGCAGATATATCTTGACAGGCTCTCCGGAGCTCCATGTGCTCTTTCGCATCAAGTGGACTACGCTTACTGCAGAAATAGTGTCAGTTGGTTTTGTATAACCCATCATGTGTCGACAGCAGATTTCCATACCTAAAGTTCCATCGTGCACAGGATGGAAGCGCATCTTGCCAGCAATCAGCATCTCCTTTCTCCCTTGCCATACAGCCCCACCAAGCTGGTATTGCTCCCAAGCAAATCCAAGCTCGTCAATGTCGGTATAAGGTTGTATTCTTGGTTCGGTCGGTAAAGTTATCTCTCCGTCAGCATACCAGTCGTCTAATATGTCTGCACTTTTGGTATAGAGCCACAGAAGATGAGCTATTTCATGCATGAGAGTTACAGCAATCATGACCCAGGTAGTGCACTTCTGACTGATGGGTCTAGCGTCCCAGTCCGAACTGGAAAGTTGTTTCCACATACCTGCGCAGCAACTGATTCGATAGACGATTGGATCATGCTCCTCAGACATGAAACTGGCGTAGTATGCTTTAGCCATCCCATGCGTAGTATCAGCGTCATCTTCTGGCTCGTAGGTGCAAATCCTCATACGATCTGCTATGTCCTCAAGGATTACTTCAAATCGGTTGCGTTGCTTTTCTGTGATAGCAGAACTTGGCTTGGGGGACAATACCTCATTTCCATCAGAGTCACGGAGCCTTGGCGCATATAGAATTGCAGACAGAAAACCCATGCCTTGCCTCAGCCACGTTGTTGCCAGTGCGAATGCAGGCATGCCGTTGCGATATACACGTAGATCAATTGGGTCTCCATAAGAGTCAAGTGTAGGCTCAGTTGACATACATGCTTTGACAAAGGCTTCTGGGCGGAAAAGGAAGTGGATTGACCCACAGTCAAGTCCATCGATCAGGTCGAGGTGCTCCATACCAGCAAGTTGAGCGCCGTACGCTTGAGGAATGTCAAGATCTGTCTTGATTCGCTGATGTCGGAAGCAGAAGACCCTTTGTGCGCTTGAAGCCATAGTATCTACTTAACACCACGTTTTGTCCAGAAGTCTTCACACTTAAAGGTGAACTCGAAAGAGAGCGTCATTGAGACGTAAAAACTCAAAGCGGCTCAGATTGCAACCTCCGCCGCCAGTGACTGACACGTAACGCCATATCTCTCGAGAGCCTCGACTGTGTTGATTGTGGCTTGGCATCCTTTGTTCTATGACAAAGAAGCCAGTTCAGACAAAGCATGTTGCTAATGTATTTTCACCATCCCTTTCGGAAATTCAGGATCCCGTTGTTCGGAGTTGACCCGAGACTGGAGAGTTCGAGATGTCGGAGAGCAGCATAATTCAAGGTTCAGAAATACTGACTGGAAGGCGAGAGTACTTCTGAGAATCTTGATTCGAAAACGCGCTTGGAGATGCAGTGTAGCAACATTTCTGCAGGAGAGTATCTCGCAACGATCCTTAACTGCATCAGCAGACGGCATGTCTTAGCTGCTGTCGTATACCATTGATACTCATAGAACATGGGAACGCCAAGGGTGGATTTGGAGCGGCCACAATCGTGAAATTTATGCAGAAACGGAGCCATCGTATGCTGTTTGAGATGTCGCCACCGGAGCAGTAATGGCAGTACGATTTGAACCGTTAAAGATAGGAACAGGGACTATCAACTTACTATGGCTACTTCAGATTGACAGGCAAAGTTGACTTGGCTGGTTATGCTTGCCGAGCTCTTCTCACGTGATTGAGATGATCCAGCGGTTGCTGCTGCCACGCCACATGCGTATGTCAAAAAGACCTTCACATTAATGAGGGTGGTGTTGATAAAAAGCTTGAAGACAAACCAATATGATCGCGCAAAGCGTCTTTGATAGAGCCATTGGACTTACTCAAGTAGGTACATGAAGTCTTTCGATGCTGACCTTTTACCAACGGCAGTTTTCGTGGTCGCTTAGCGGAAACCACTGTGGATTTCAATGCCTGAATTTGTGACGCAAGGTTTGGTCTGCAGCTCACTGTTCCTTACCTTCGAGCATACGGAATTACTCACTAACTCATGCGCACATATCATTTCTGCGCCTGACGGTGCCATGGGGATGCATTGTGTGGTTGTTGCAATAGATAGGCAGCTGATCGGCCTAGTTGCCTAATAATCTAGGCAGCATCCGATGCCCAAGATCTTAGCGTGCCAAGGCTGATGCTCAGCTTCAAGTACTGGAGATCACTTTCCAAGCTTCCAAGAAATTAGAGGAAACTATGTCCAAGATCTCTGCAGTATTGACAAGACATATTTCAGAAAAGTAAAGATTCACGTAGATATAGCGCACTTCTCAAATAGTGTGCAACTCCGAGTAATAAAGGGTTGATCAAATGTTCACGCTAAAGGATCCGCAAAGCGGAGAGATCGGGAAAAGAAAGCGGAGATTGTAGATGAGGTTCATGGATAGCCTACTAAGGCAGGACGCCGTCTTCGATAAGCTTAAAGCTAATACTTTTCGGGTTAACCCACGCTTTCATGACCAACAGACATTCCACATGCTTAACGTCACGAACACAACCTTTTTCCGAGTCACCATCATTGCAAAAGAGTGAGCTTGCTAGGATGGAGCTTCCGATGATCTCATTTTGCTAATTGCGCCTCTATTTTGTCGCTGTGTTCAAGTTTACAACCCATGTGAACAACTCTAGAATCTATTAATCGGCAACGGCTGCGATCCGGCGCTATAATTGGACCAATCAGATCAGCATCTGCTGTAGCCACCGGCTTCATCATTCATTGCATGTGTCATGCATTTCCGATCGTCAGAAGTAACAGATACATGTCCTGCTGGCAGATCACTGATGTCTTCAGGTGTAGTTTTGCCACAGGAATATTGCCCATCAGCCTGACAGTAATGATCGGAAGCTAGTTCCGAGAGCTCAAGCTCGACCTTGGGCCAGTCTCGATCTGGCTGGAAGGCATAGAGGAACTCGAGAGCTATCCAAGCCGGCCAACCAGAGCTGAACAACTAGCTGCGGGGTAGGCACAGCGGTACAGTACCATACAAGCCACTTGCGCAGACGGCTCAAGTTCTATGCTAGTCGGCCAGGGTGTCATTGTAATCCGATCATGATCTCATTACACGGTAATATCACCCTCACTAACACAAATTCTGCCCACGACAGTAGCGAGCTCACATCTTACCACCTGAATGCACCTAACCCAAAACCGACTCGTTTAGGCCCAGAACGTAGGTAGTGACTGCGAGAAATACATAAGGTTTCAAAAATACGGACCGCTAGCTACTCATGGTCCAAGCAAGTTGACCCACCTGAAGTTCTGGTGTGCGCTGCTGAACAACAGCAAAGTACATCGTCGTGCTCAGCCAATACACCTTCGGCTATACTAGTATGATGCGTGCAATTGTATTTGCGAACATTGTTCTTGTACTTGAGCTAGGCGTAGGGTGCTAAGAAGAATTCGGGTGTTGCATAGCGGGGAGCTTGCTGCAAGTCGCCATCTACTCGCCACATCGGAAATGATCACCATGACTTTCCAGAGTGAGACACTCGATGTACATCCATCCACCATGTATGCATACTCGGCCAGCCGGCGAGTCAGAAGACTCTCCATTGGTCAAACAAATGCGGGACATGCAGGAATCCACAGAAGCATGAAAAGCATTCAAATGTCAAGATTCCCAACCTCTTTTTCACTTTATCAACCTCAAGTCATCATTCTTGTACGCACCGTATAACTTCAAGGTGTGAGCTCAGCCGCTGCAGGACAGGTACCTCGCTCACCTTTCCGCTTTTCTCTCGCTCGACCGTACGATCGTTCAGTTGTCCTTGAAGGAATACCATAATATCGCTTTTGCAAACAGCATCAAGATGAAGGGAGGCCTAGCTCTGCTCGCCCTTATTGGCGCAGCTCTTGCAAAACCTATGCCCCAGGGTGTGACCTCTTCACTTGCTCCTTCGGCATCTGCCCCAGCTGGCTGCCAGGCTTCCGCTCCTGGCCCATTCCAGATCACTGTTGTCAATGTCACAACATCGTCTTCGAAGCGAGGCATTGAGAACGTAAGTATATGAAAGACGATCACAACGAATCAAGCTGATTCTTTCCCTCCAGAGACAAGCTGATGGGACTCTGACACTCACTCTACAAGGTGGCATTCTCAAGGATCAGGCTGGACGTTTTGGCTACATCGCTGCCAATCGACAATTCCAGTTCGACAATCCGATACAAGCTGGTGCTATCTTCACTGCTGGCTGGTCAGTGTGCAGCAATGGCAGTCTTGCTCTTGGTGGTAGCGCCATCTTCTACCAATGCCTGAGCGGAAACTTCTACAACCTCTACGACCAAACTCAAGGTGGCCAGTGTGGTGCCATCTACATCGTTTCTCTCGGTGGCTCTGGCGCTGCTCCTAGCTCCTCTGCTCCTGCTAGTGTAGCTACTGATGGCCAGCCACAAGTCACTACCGTGAACTCTGTTACTCAACTTACAGATGGTCAACCACAAGCCACCACCAAGGTGAGCCAGATCAGTGATGGTCAAGTACAAGCCACCACGGCAACGGCTAAGGTTTCGCAAATCTCTGATGGTCAGGTCCAAGCTACTACTGGTCGTCCAGTTTCCCAGATCTCTGATGGCCAGGTTCAAGCTACCACAGCAACGGCTAAGGTTTCACAGATCTCTGATGGTCAAGTGCAAGCCACAACCGGCCGTCCTGTTTCTCAGATTTCTGATGGACAAGTGCAAGCCACCACAGCGACGGCTAAGGTTTCACAGATCTCTGATGGTCAAGTGCAAGCCACAACCGGCCGTCCTGTTTCTCAAATCTCTGACGGCCAGGTCCAAGCCACCACGGCAACGGCTAGGGTTTCGCAAATCTCTGATGGCCAGGTCCAAGCTACTACTGGTCGTCCAGTTTCCCAGATCTCTGATGGCCAGGTTCAAGCCACTACTGGCCAACCGGTTACTCAGATCTCTGACGGTCAAGTACAAGCTACAACCGGCCGACCAGTCTCCCAGATCACAGATGGTCAGATTCAAGCTCCAACCTCGACAGCTGCTGTCAGCCCCGCTCGTTACACGGGTGCTGCCAACCGTGAGCTCGGTGGCAGCTTCGCCTTCATGGCTGGTATTGTTGGTGCCATTGCCATGTTGTAAGAGGTATCTCACACATAATACCTAATCATATGAGTTGGATACTCATCGCCGCTGTTGCAGGCAAAACAAGCAAAATGCATGCTGGATATATGCTACGAGTTCATGGTTTGGAATGCGTCATGTGGATACGAGTTACGTCTCCTGTCACTACTGTCATTTAGTCCGAGTCGTCAGATGATTGCGATGGTTGGATGGCATCAAACAAAGTACAGATGACTTCTAGCTAGGAAGATAATTCTAATACTCTCCTTGATATTATATACGTCGTATCAACAGTTTTACAAAACATGGATCTGATTTAATTTCGAGTTTTTTTCTTCCTCTGACAGCAAGCCAGAAAGTGACGCGAATTCACAAATTCCATTGCATTTCGCATGTGTTTCTCGCTGCTGAACCTGCATTGAAGGATTCCACACGTAAGCTCGACGAGATCAGAGCTGAACAAAAAAAAGCCTCGGTTGAGGCCGACCAACACGAATGCTTAAAGCGCTATCGATACACAGCTTGCCTATTTCGTGAAGCTACTCCGCTCTCGTCAGCTCTAGCCTTGAATAATGCAGTGATACTGCCGCATGTCACTGCATTAGCACTTCCTTCTCGCTTGCGCCGCACCTGCTACAGTAACTGGCCAGCAGATCCGATGCATTTGCCCAACACATGACGAGCTAGCCATTGGGCCAAGGTGGGCATAAAACCTCCGAAAGCTAAAGCTTCACACGTTGCGCCATTACTTTTGACAGGCTGACTTCAAATCCCGATCAGTAAATTACGTACTCTTCTTGTCTGGATGAAGCTCAGTGGAACGTATGCTAAGCTCAAAAGGTACTAGAAAACTAAGCACGAGCTGAAGGCAGGTCGATCGGGAGCCTGCTGTTGGTCTTTATTTTATGCCTAGTTGATCCTGGTGGCCATGATTACCATCCGACCAGTGGAGTGTAGCTTGAGCTATGAAGATTTCTATCGACTAGGTTTGCTTGGTGTCCTCCGAGGGGCACTGGAGTATTACGTGTTCAGTAATCAGAGGCAGTAATACGAGTGTGGGAAATGTGAAGACCCAAATTATGTCATTGTCGATACAAAGGTCACCCAAGCGCTTCACAATGCGATCCGCGTTCCGAGAACCCACTTATGTACACCTGAACCCACAGAATCGGCAAACTGAAAATGATGCTGAAGAATCTACGAATTCAAATGAGCACCGCCTTGTGCTAATCAGTGACTGGGGCGATGAGAAGTGGAAAATCCTCAATGCTAGTCCCCAAATTCGAGGACCACGTCATTCTCATTGTTGTTGCACAGTAAGGCTGACAATACGAAAGATCAGCTCTCTTGTTGCAATAACATTTTCAGAATCGTTTGTAGGATAGCTTTCCGTTAGATATAGCTAGCCTGGGAACCGTGTCTTTTATCTAATTACTCAACCTCTTGAAACAAGCACAGACTCAGGTCACAAATCCATTTCACAGAAGCTTCTACCAAGTCTTTTCTCAGTGGTACCAGTTGAAACATCATCAGATGTCCCGATTCAGAATGTGGAACACAGCTGATGAACAGTGGAGAATCAAGACAAGCCAAGCGAGTGCCAAGTAAGTCTTGAGGGTCTTGAATTGATTACCACCCATTGTAGAGCCATGCCAGCCATGTCTGCCATGATTCTCTGCGCAATCGCTGTAAGCGAAGAACGGAAACGCCTCGCCAAAATGGCCGATGACGAGCACATTGAGGCCGTCACGCGCTTCACCCGAGTTTCGAGTCCAGGACAGTATGTCGTCTTTGCCGCAGGTCTTGAGAATGCCTGGACTTGCTTTGCCACAACTTTCGAACAGCTCAGCAAGGCTTCCAATGTAGCGATGGCTCCGAGGTTGGAGGGGCTTGAGGGTCAGATGCACTACAGTCTCGAGACTGCATGGTATAAGGAGATAACTGCTGTCCTTGGCAAGACGGCCACTACCACGAGCAAAGCCAAGCCCGCTGGTTATGAAGTAGTGAATGCGGAGCCTGTCGTAAGCCAGGAAGCAATTCACATGTTCTCTCTTGACCTAAACGCTTGGCCTTTCGTTCCTACGCTACATTGCAGGACTTCAAAAGCTCCAATTTGTTCTAGAGTAAAGAATCTAGCCAAAGGTCGTCTTCATCGTGTTGGATAGAAATGGATCCATTTTGTTTGTACTGGTCTTCGTTCTTCAACCAGCTCGGCCAAGGCTCTCTGAAATTGAATCCTCATGCATATCTCAACCATCCTCGCGTATCCTCAAGCCGCCACCTGAGGCGCTGTTTAGTTCTCGCCACCACTGTAGAGGCCAAGCACGTCAAGTAGTCCCTTCTCTTTCAGCTTCAGCTCCTCATCGAGCTTTCTCCATACTCGTAACCGGGCATCACGATCTCTGCAATGCGGCATAGGCTCTTCCTCCCAGATTCTGTTGAAGTATCTCCCACCACCCTTACCTTTAGTATCCTCTCCTCCTTGAGTCGTTGGATGCGGTCCACATTCAGGAGCGGTGGCGAGATAGACCAGGCCCATGCTACCTTGTTTTGTGTTAATGCCGAACAGCCGGGCTAAGAAGACGAGTATGTAACTGATGATGAAATTGAGCCACGACGACTGCTGGATTTGCCAAATGCCGCTCGCAACATAGCCTGGATGGAAACCATTTACAGTGATGTGCTTGTAATCCTCGTGTTGCAATAGTCGATGTTGAAGCTCAGTCAACCAGATCTGAAAATAGAGCTTGTTGTTTTTGTAATATTGTACGCCGCCTGCACCGGCATTTCCAGGCTCACCGTTGAAGTTGCTGATATTGTACTGGCCGAGATAATGAAAGCAGGATGTGGTGCAAAGGACTCGCGGTGCTTTGGCTGCCGCTAGTGATGGAAGCAAGTAAAGCGTGAGCAAAACATGAGATAGCAAGTTGATCTATAGTGTCAGTAATGATCAATCAAACATCAACTCCACCTACCTGATGAACGAATTCGAATCCGTCCTTGGTTTTGAATACCTCTGTATCCCCGCCTGGAGAACTTCCGACACCTGCATTGTTACACAATACGTCTAGAGGCCTTTTCGTCGCCAACCATCGTTTGGCGAGTGCTTCCACACTTGTCAAGTCAGCCGCATCGTACTGCCACCATTCAATCGTGCTCTTATGATTAAATGAAGCCGCTTTCGCTTTGCAATCCTCGACAGTTTTGAGAGGATGATATTCGTGAGGTCGTGGTTCTCGGCAAGCCAAGATCAGATTTGCTCCCCATTCAGCGAACGTGAGGGCTGCCTCCCTTCCAATGCCATTGTTGCCTCCGGAGATGATGATCCATTTAGCAGTCAGGTCGACAGTGGGTACATCGGCACTTGTCAGTGTTTCTGTCCGGTTGTTGGGCCTTCCACCCATGGCTTCCGTCCATGCTTTCGACGGTGGTGGGAACGACAGTGGAGCATCATAGGGTATCTTGTCAATCTCTGCAGGGACATCCTCTTGAGATAGCATGTTGCAGACGTTCGAGCAATGGGCAGATCAAGCTGGCATTCAAACGAGCACAAAAGAAGATGAGAGGAAGAAAAGGATAGATCAATTTTAAGCAAAACTTAATGGTTTGTGCTATTTCTAGATTATGCTTACCGCGTCGCAACTCCGCCATGGCCAACGACTGTGTCACCGAAAGTAGATGCATGTTCAAATAAGAACCGATTGTGCGGTGTGGAAAGCAAGATCAAAGTTGGTTGTGCTTACGAGTACCTCGCTTACACTTGACCGCAGGTAGAGACAACAAATTTCCGCTTTCTACCCCATTCCCTGGATCACTGTGTGAGCAATATCACCGCTCACCGTCCGCTCACCTTGGCCGCTTCGCGACCGCGTAGTCGACGCGCTTGTGGTACATAACTGTGACACGGTATCTATGCTTCTCGTGTGAGAGGGAACGACGATTCCATCGATACAAAATGGCACCCTCACCCAGCCGCTTGTTTTACCTCTCTTCCCTCTACCCTTGCTATGATGCCTATCAACAAGGGTCTTGTTCAGAAAGAACCGATTGCGCTGGTTGAAGCAAATGGATGGAAACATAATGCGCGCGCTGAAGAAGATGGCGTCGAAACGCACCCATACAATGAGAAGACTAGGACTGCCTATCAACATGCTCCCCAGGTGTATGCTGAGTAAGAGTTGGTCCTGTATCATTATACAACCTCGGTGATGCACAACAGCTAGCACATCAGCGTAGAGCAGAAGAAGCGTAGGTCACAAGGTCTCGAGCCCCTAAGCGAAGCACAAATCCATCAAAGGATACTTGGTGAAGATGTCCCAGAGTCCGCGAGGTATCAACGGGCGAAGTCTATGCGAGGAAAGTCATCTACCTGGGCAATCCAGGTTACGATTGTGAAGAACTTGAGCATAACGTGCAAGCAGAGGTTGGTGCCATGAAGAAGCTCGCTCATATTCATATCGTTAGGGTTTTGTTAATGCAGAGAGAGCCCTACCGCTTTACGATTTTGATGTTACCGGTGGCCTGTACGGATCTGCGAGCATACTTGGAGATGTGCATCAAGAAACCGATGTCTTCTCACTAGGCTGCGTACTCTCCGAGATGCTCACGGTCTGCTGTGCTAGGTCTCTAGACCAATATCAAGAGTACAAGATAGCGCGAGACAAGGAAGAGAATCAGCTCGCCTTCCCTAAGAATGTCTCAAACGTGTCCTCATGGCTGCACAATTCGGAAACCAGCCAAGACGAGAATGAAGATCTAGGCGGGGTCATTGCGTTGTTAGTCCGCAAGATGATACGCGAAGATCCCACTGAACGATTCATAGCCCTTAAAGCGATCGAAATTTTGAGGAATACTGATAAGCTAGGTGATGTTTTCTGTTCAAATTGCATTTGATCAATGGGTCAGCACATCTCGGAGCCTCAAACATGCGCTACATTGGCATAGATTGGAGTTCGGAGTCATAAGCTTGGGATTTGTGTTCAAAGCCATATCAATATGGCATGGAGTTGTAAGTGCTTGCTATTGAAGGTCACAAGTACCGGTTGTATCAACGATTCAATCATTGTCGTCGCAGCACAAAGTCATATCAATACACACGAACCGTCGTGCCTGCTAAATCTCGTCAGCCCATGGTAGTGCTGTCTGCGAACCTAATTGCTCTATGGTACGAGCTGCAGCTCTGCTTGCAAAGCCTATAGCTCTGTCGATTTTCCACTCTCCTTTCTGTTTCTGCCGAACGAAATCCACCACATATGCTCCCAAGAAGGAATCACTACAGTCGCATATCAGCTCTGATCACTGGTGCTGATCGGTATCAACTTACCCTGCACCGGTGGTATCTCTCACGTTGACGTTCTTCTCAGCTGAGACATAGCCCCGCTCTCCATCATACGTGGCATAAACGGCGCCTGCCTCCCCCAGTGTTATGACTGCGTACTTTACACCATAAGTAACGAACATTGCTGCGGTCTCCTTAGCAACTTCAACGTCTTCAAAGTCCGTGGGTACACGGCCGGACATCTCGGCGGCTTCATGCTTATTGAAGACCAGATGTACAACATGAGCGTATGTCGCATTGTCCAAATCGACTGCTGGCGATGCACTAAGAACAGTTTCTACGCCACATTTGTAGGCGGTTTCCAACATCTGTCTTACCATTCTGAGGCGGAGGGTACAATGTGTGATCAAGACATCCGGCTTTGACTTTGTGTCGCCAGCCAGGCATTCGACCCCATCGTCACGCGGTTGGAATAGCATGTTCGCACCCTTGAATCCCAGACTACTGCTCTGACCTGTCTTTTGTTCAACCATAACAACGACTTGCCCGGTCTTTGCATCCGGCAGAGTGAGAACTCCTGTGACATCAATTCCCTTCTCTTCTATTCCTGCCCGCAGTGATATGCCAAGTTCGTCGCCTCCAACAGCGCCATTCAAGAAGACCCGGATTTCACCTTCGGAAACACTGCTTTTGCTAGCAACTTTATTATCTTTTGGTCTTTTATGGCTCGCACGGTATGCTGCGACAGCGATATTAGCGCCCTTCCCTCCATGTGCATTGATAAGCGAGGTACTGGGGATGGACTCCCCGGGCTTTGGTATACGTTCCGTCTCAAAGATATGGTCGTAGGTCAAGCTGCCGACCACAGCGATGATCGGTGAGGCTGTGAGGGCAATGGTCCTTCTGGATGATCGACAGAGGCCCTTCTTCGGCAACATAGTGACATTGACTTGTGCGTGAGTAGTCGGAATGGAGATGAGCCAGTGCTTGAAAGCATTAATACTGTCAGTTCACTGCGTAGCTGATGCATTTCCAGTACAGCAAACCGACACTGACAAACCACTGCAGGCGCAGCCAAGACAGCTGTCACTATTCGCGACTTCCAAGGTTGGACTTCGTTGAACCAAATAATTAAACGGACTTGGGACGAACAGCACAACTTCACTTGTCAGATGGGCCAGCGATGAACGTCAGCACTAATGGTCTAGTGTGTGGTAGGTTGTGCGTTCGTCAGTCGTGTCGCCTGCAGACGATTAGAACCAACATGCTTGCTTCACGGTGGAGATTTGATTGTCATTCCATGATTGTCATAAATTGGCTTTGGTACCTTGTGCTGTGATCCACCTGTGCACATGCTCACCGGCTTTGGCAAGGTCGCAACCAGGGAACAGCGCAGCATCACAAGTGAGTAGACTCATGAAGCTGTTTCGCATGAGGATGCTGCCACCTCTTCTGATTGGAGGGATTGTCGTATTCAAGAGTCTGCCTTGAACTATTGCGAACCAGGACATAAACAATCACCAAAAACTCTACAGGACTGTGAATGCAAAGGAGTGGAGTGTCATGGCCCTTGTCTAACTATCGTACAGAAGCCCGTTGCCTTGTACTTCTTCCATCTGAGTTCTTGCTGTCATCGTGGCACGATGCTCCACTGCATAGCAATTGGAACAAGCTGCAAGTTGTCTATCAATTCAAACCCCTAGATTCTGGACCTTACTAGATCAAGATCCCAGCATTGGACCAGAAGCTCGTTAGCATTGTGCCTTTCAAGGGAAGCTGCGTTGCTGCCTCGAGATACTGCCAATGCTAGTCTTCACATCTTAGTCCCTGTTAGATGTCGGTCCTTCTGTATCTTTGCATCTGACGAAATTCCCTTCAGATTTTCGAGTCATGCCAAGACGTAGACCTTGCACGCTGTCAACGATAGCCAATGTCGATGATTCTGAGATGAGGTACAGCTGCTTAGATTTGGTGTATCGACTGGTAAACCGTATGGTGTCAAGTCGTTGCTAAACATAATCAGTAGGCGGGCACTAAAGAGTGGTGGTCCATGTCATGTGCTTATTTCTTCCTACTTAGGTGTGGTTACTGGACCCGATTTGCGCGTCAGCGCCAATGCTCCCATCCGCAGAAAAGTGCCCGAGAAGAGTTGCTCAAGGCGCGTCACGTGTTACTTTCGCGGTTTGCCTAGGTTAAATGGCAGATTATAGCAAGCTCTCTTAACTTTCATCCGCACATGCCCTCCAAGTTACTTGTATTGCTCAATAGCAATAATGCAACAATCATTCCATACAAGCCAAGGACTTCGGCAAAGATCAAGATCAGCACCATGGCGACGAAAAGTCGAGGTTGCTGAGCGAATGCTCGAACGCCAGCATCACCGACGATGCCAATCGCGAAACCTGCAGCCAAAGCTGAGAGTCCAACCGATAGTCCAGCACCAAAATGTATGAACGAAACCGATAGCGGTACTGCTTTCTTGCCAACCTGCGTTGAAATCTGTATTGACACAACCAAGCCATATATGCTCAAAATACCCGCCATGATCGTTGGAGTCAAGCCTGACGGTATCAGCCCATGCTTCTTAACTGTCTTGTCTCATACGAACTTTTGACCATGTTGTCTGGACGCAGTACTCCTGCGGCCATGATTCCAATGCCGGATTTCGCAGTGCCGTACGAGGCACCGAAGTTTGCCATAGTGATCGCCGCTACCGCCCCCATCGCTCCAAAGAATGGCTAACGTGAAATCAGTGTCGTGCGTTGAGTGCTCGATGCTATCCTTACGGAGTATATGGGGCTGTACAATCTTATGAGCTGGATACTAGCAATGACTGTCACGGTCGGCTTACCACAGGTCAGATGCCATCTTTTCATTCAACTTGGATATTGTAGGTGTACGAGTCGAGCTGAAGACGACAAAGTCAAGGAGAAAACTATTGCAGAGCAGACATGTCTTCAACACTTCAATAACCCCCGGCTATACAATCCGCCTGAAGAACCCAGCCCAGGTTTCTTATGTCAGGCTGCAACAATTTATCCATTCGTAATTGGTGGCACGTGACGGGCATAACTAAATTCAGGAGTGATACCAAGACGGTCTTGCAGGCATAACGCACGGAATTAGCGATTACTCGCCTCATACCTCGCCCTGGATGACTTTTCGAACGTGGGCAGGAAGATCGTAGCCGCACACCTCCTCAATGGTTAATTTGTCGGGTCTTTCGTTGCCTGTACTCCACCCAATTCTTTCGCTCAAGTCTGTTCGTGCCTTTGCGCTTGCTACCTGCACTCGTGTCGCTCTTTCTTTCCGGACCTTCTCATACCTCTTCAGAGCTTGCTCGACATCTCCAGTAAAATGTTCTTCGCCGAATACTTCACCCAGGACTGCAGCGTCCTCGATTGCCTGACAAAACCCTTGAGACTGATCTGGCAGCATTGGATGAGCGGCGTCCCCCAACAGACCTACCTTCCCTTTGACCCAACATGGATACTCCTCGTGAATGTACAAGCGCCACATTTTGATGTCTTCGGCGTTGAGAAACAATTTCTTGATTCTTGGATCGAGGTCAGGGAAGGTGTCGCATAGCTCTTGAGGTGTTGCACCAATATTCCAACCATCTTTGTCCAGGCCATTAAACACTGCAGGATAGAAACAATAACAGCTGACGACTTCATTGTTGTGACAAGCAGAAAGTACGATCTTGTTAATGCCAAAGCCCCCCCAGAATTCAATGCCATTATTGGTAATGAACTCAGATAGGCCAAGCTGCTTGAGCTTCTCGGCGCCGATGATGCATCGATAACAACATGAGGTCGACCCTTCAACTTTCGGCTCAATTCCAATCTGTCTTCGAGTTATTGAACGGATGCCATCAGCTGCTATGATCAAATCAGCTGAAGCAGTCTTGCCATTCTCAAAGACCATAGTGCCTGCTTGCGCATCAACTTCGATCACCTTGTGGTTCTTTTCGAGCCTGCAAGCGAAACCTTTTCCTTCCTTCTGCTGAACAGTCTGCAACAAGACGTTATGCATATCAATTCTGTGAAAGTTGTAGTATTCTGTGCCGAATTTAGCTTTATAGTCTCCAAGACTATACTCGTTGATAATGTTTCCACTTTCCCACTCATGCATCACGAGCTTCTTGAGAACAACAGGCTTGACTGCATCAATATCAAGATCCCAATTCAACAGCCATCGTGAGCCGTTTGAAGCCACTGAGAGAGAAGCACCAACCTCTCCTGCGAAATCGTACCGTTCATAAAGCGTTACATTATGACCAGCTCTCCGAAGAGATAACGCAGCACAAAGGCCCCCCAACCCGGCACCTATGACTGCAACGTCTAGCGGTTTGTGACCCGCGGAGCCCATGTTGCACTGCCAACTCCTCCGAGGCCGCAAATCTCGACGTGGTAAAAGTCTTCCTCGGGTATCCCCGTTGTGACTATCAATTCAAACTTTTGTTCGAGCTGTTAAGCATGGAACAGTCTTGATGACGAGGTCGTCCTCCTGAAGACTTCCTCGTGAAGCCCAGCAGTCTACCTGGCAACACATTGCACGGGTTCTGGTAGAATTGATTTGAATGTCCGGACAAGACCGCTCACCTTCGTCGCTCATTTCCGGGAATGCACAGGAGCATGAATCAATCAGTTCAGTTCAATTCGACATGACTGAATGTTGCATATCGAATCTTTAGGAAGTCAGGTAGGTCATGGACACGGCTGGCACGCCATTTAAAAGATTGTAGCCATTATCGTGATGGATAATCTGAAATACTTGAAATCACAAGAGATGCTTTTATCACTTGTGACGTGCCTGCGGTGAAGACTTGAGGTTCTGTTTCTGCCCTCCCACAGCTGCTCTCTTGCCACTTTCTGTTTCCATGCTGTTCGTAGGCTGTGAATATTTTACAGCGCTATTGACATTGTACTTCCCTATGGACCATCTTAATGATCATTGCGGTTGTCTCCATCCTAGTCATGACTGTTTGGTAGAAGCACTGCTCGCACTCGAGCCGATGAACCTGAACGTGCTTCTCCGGTTTTGATTTCAATCATTGAGCAACTTGGTTTGATCTGCTAATAGTGTCCATGTAATGCCCCGACCCTAGGACACGTAGATTCTTGCCAACAGTAACAGTAAGTCGAGCAGCCCTCGTGTGGCAGCATGGAGAATCACGAAGCAGTCAACCCTCTTCACGCAGACGTCCTCCCGAGGCTCGATTCAGCTTTCGTTGAGCTCTACAACAAGAATCTTGCTCACATCCCTCCCCGAGCACCCGATCTAGCATTACTCCGGAAGATATATTCAACGCAATATTCGTATGCTACAGCCCCAGCGCCAGAATGTGAGCAGACTGAGGAAGAGGTGGATGGCTGGGAAAGGTATCCAGGCAAAATCAAAATTCGCATTTATCTGCCTCATGGTACAGCACCAACACAGGGATGGCCAGTACATTTTGACTTTCATGGAGGAGGTAAGTCATGCTTTACCGCATATAAGTTCTTGCTCAGTGCTTCAAATTCTGAACGAAAGCATAGGTTGGGGACTCGGTGACCTCGAAACAGAAGCCCATATCTGCCGACATATCTGCACAAAAGCCTCCTGTGTTGTGGTTGACGTTGATTACCGTTTGATCCCGGAGCACCCCTTTCCAACTGCTATCTACGACTGTTTCACCGTGCTCAAACACATCATTTCAGAACCAAAAAGGTACAACATCAACCCTTCCATCCTCACTCTCGGCGGCCTTTCAGCAGGTGCGAACATAGCCCTGATCATCAACCATCTAGCCCGTGACCATTCTCCGCAAATCCCAATTCGCGCCGTGATAGCAGGCACACCAGTGCTCGCGGATATTTCTTCGATCACCTCGCCCGACCAATCACCATACCCCTCCATGGTCGAGAACGCCAATGCACCAACGCTAAACTGGATGCGCCTGAAATGGTTCGACAACCTGAAATCGTCGTCTCTCGCAGCTCACGACACACCTGAACGTGCGCAGCAAGAAAAAGACATCTCCTGGTTCCGGGACGCCTTCACCGCACCGAACTACAAAAACCTTGCCGATCTCACGTTCATCGGCACAGCAGCGTGTGATCCACTCAGGAGCGAAGGCGAGGCATACGGCAAATTACTCTCCGAGAACGGGAACAGAGTCGTGGTGAAGCGCTACCCAGGCGTGCCGCATCCATTCCAGCACATGGATGCAATACTACCACAGGCAAAGGAGTTTATTGACGATGCTTGCGCGTACATTAGGAACTCGCAGGCAGTACAGGGGTGATAACACGTAGTATGACGATGCTGGTCTAAATGAATGAACAAAGCACACAAAAAATCCATTTCTAGCTCCCATTTGGTTCTTCCCTCTGCTTACTCTACCCTTGAAAGCCTTCCGTCCTGATTTACGTACGTATGCAAAGTAGCTACAAACCCGTCTACCCTACTTTAACCATCCCATCCACACTGTCTGCTAATTTCCGTCCGGCCCAGCTACGTGCGTACCATGCCACCACAGAAAAGCCTGCAACTGGTCGGATCATATACCCCTCCCGTAACCCTACCCTGACTTAGGTTCATGTCTCGCGTCATTGGCTGTTATCAGTTACGGTCGTGTCTGCCGTTCTTTACCGTGTTGGGCTTGTTCGGGTTATCGCTTCAGTGTTCGAAGGACCTGATTTAGGGACCTGATTAAGATACGGGATATCCATGATTTCGCACGTATCGTTAGAGTTAGGGACTGCGAGTTCGCTTTTGTAGACGGGTCGTGGGATAGATACGGTGCTTTGATTAGATAACAAGAGACATCAAAGATGCGAGTGGAGTGGTCATGGTCATTCGGAATACGTCTTCGTTTTGTGCTGAAGTGGCTATGTAGCTAGCTATACGGCACTTCATATTTTTAGGCTGTTCGGTTGTGTTGAGCGCGAACAAAGGAAAGGTCAAGTTCCACCTAGGATATGCCAAATAATCAAAAATACATTCTTAGGCGCAAATCGTGAAACGTGTAGCTATTTCATCGTCTGGCTTGATCACACTGTTCGATGAACCTGTATATTCCTTCCAGACCTTCATAGTCCTCATGACTTTGCTTCATCAAATTGGAGGTGTGCAGTTGCTGATGATTGGGCGAAAAGTACATGGCAACATCATCTTCAGCAGCACCGTCAGAAGGGTGCAAGGACGAGTAGTCGGACATCTGTGCAGAGATCGGCCGGGATCCAAGCCAGGGATTATCGATGATGTCGCCCTCGGAGGTCATGAAACCCATAACTTCTTGAGTGTGAGCTCGATGAGGTAATGGGTTGATGGTCTCGAACTCAAAGTCTTGACTGTCAGTAGACAACGAGACAACGTGGTGAGGAGGGGCGGCGGGAGAAAGCATGCCATGCCAGTCAATGTTGTCCCGTTTCGTTCTCTTTGCAGCATGTCGTCCGTCGTAGTGATCAGCCTCTGATGCCGCCTTTGATGGTGCAAATGGAAACAATAGTGCCATCTCTGCGCCATGTTTTGCTTCAAAATCATCATCCTGACCAACAATGCCTCTTCTGATGTTCAATTCCTGACACAGCGACTCGACAGTCTCGGCATCACAGCCCGGAAAACGGACTCGTAGCGTGGTAGGATTGACTAAAACTAACGGCAAGTCACCTAGAGTTGCCAGACGCTTGAGGTCGTTCATGATAGCGGCGAGGTCTTTGAGGGCTCGAGCAAAATCGACAGCAAGAGTGGTCATGATGGTTGGGTTGGTGATTGTTGCAGCATTGGCGTGCTCGATGGGGAAAGAGTCGACACACTCATCGTGGGAGGAGGATGTGTACGAGGCTGATTTTGGGACAGTGCTCAGTGGGCCGACAGCGGTGATGGTTGGGGTTACTTTGAAGTCGACGAAACTGCCGGTGGAATCAGTGTGACAAATGTCAAAGGCGTGTCGTGCCTTGTCCTGGACGGGCGACAAGGCTCGGAAGCGCTTGCTGCCTGTCTTGGGGTTGTATCCATCAAATCGCGCCTTTTGACCAGACAACCAAAATGCTCGAACAGCTTGAGAGACATTCTGCACTACTTCGGCCGGGTGAGCTGGGCCGTGCGAGAAGTATCTTGCCCCATTGACTCTGCCTGCACCGATGTTGTATCCACCTGCAGATCGTGACAGAGTGCCTCCTGTCAAATTGGGTCGCAGTGTCGAAGCGAAGGGCGTTCGAGAAGTGACTCGAGAAACGGCCGTTCTAGTACGTGATTGAGGATAGGATGATCGTAAAGGTCTCGCAGTTGCATTCCCTTCACTCGAGAAGTACCGGACTGCTCGGTTGACAACTCGTTGCGTGCTGTATGACCGAGTTTGGCCCTGTCGAATAGCTTGCAGGCGTGTAACAGGCTTTTCTTCGATCCTTGCATACACTCTTTCCGTCTGTCGTTCTGTACGTGCTTCAAGCTGACCGGCTCGCCCAAGTGAGTCGCGAACAGCGCGGCTTGCTTTCTCAACGCCGAATCTGGGAAATTGTCAGCATTGAACTCATCGAACAGCTGAACTTGGACTTACCGGATCAACCTCATGGTCTTAGCGACCAAGAGGTGACCACCCGACGATGCCATGATGTTTACCCACCTGGCTTCTGAATGTTGAGGGACTATGAGTGAGAAAGATGTTCACTAGACATTAGGCGCAGTTGATATTGCACATTCGCCACATCTCCATGACCACCGCCACAACTCCGCGGGTTGGAGATATTGTTCGGCCAATCACGGCATGTTTCTGTTGGACCCTGTGCGCCGATCATCTTGGGTAAGAATTGGCGCGAGCTCGTGATCCCGCGTTACTAATAACGTAGAACAGAACGCGTTGAACACGGAGTTTAGTCTCCAACCTCTTTACTTGACAGGAGTTTTTACATGTAGGAACCCGTACAGAGAGGTGCAAATGCGGTGTCACCATTTCACACATAATGATCATTTAAACAGTTGGTGAAACCCTGCTAGTGTCTAATAACTACATGAACAAGGTTGTGTAAAAGAGGCTGCCAGGTTTCCCCACTGTTAGCCTCGACCCATTATTTCACGTGGGACAGCATATTCTAATGCACGTGATCTTGTTGCATCTCAACTGCCTGGTCTGACGTGTAGGCTTCGGTCCAATCACATTAGCTTGCCTGCGCGCCACGCGCCTTACGGCGATGCAGGTTTTGTGACTGCCCTCCTCAGCCTCACAGCGAATGTGTCAAGATGACTGCATCCTTCCCTTGTCACGTGGGATATCATTTGCGTTATGAGCGCTCCTGTCATGGCGAGTGCTTCTGGATCACGACGCAGTCATGCCGACTACACGGTGGGGTGTATTTGCCCGATGGGTGTTGAACTGGCGCCAGTTGAAGCTATGCTCGATAAGATCCACGAACCACTTCCTACCAGCCGAGACCAAAATGCCTACACTCTAGGTGACATAGGAGGACACAATGTGGTAATAACGGTCATGCCGAAGACTGGCAACAACGTGGCGGCGACCGTGGCTACCCAACTACTAAACGACTTTCCCTCAATCCGATTCGGTCTGCTGGTAGGCATTGGAGGGGGGGTGCCGGGTGAAGCAGATGCGCGCCTGGGCGATGTGGTGGTGAGTCAGCCCAAGGACACGTTCGGCGGAGTGGTGCAGTATGATTTGGGAAAGAGGCTGGAGGGTGGAAAGTTCGAAAGGACAGGATTACTACGTGAGCCACCCGCAGTGTTAAGCGCCAATGTACGAAAGCTGGAAGCTCAGCATCGAAGGCTTGGACATAATTTGTCGCGATACATATCGGAGATGCTCCAGAAGTACCCGGCGATGCAGGACGAATATTCGTTTCCCGTGGCGGAGCGAGATCAATTATTTGTTACTGCCTATAAGCATCAACTAGGCCCTACCTGTGACCAATGTGACGAACAGCAGACAGTCCCACGCCCGGACCGACCAAACAACAGACCTAAGATCCATTACGGAACGATCGGATCGGCGAATGTAGTGGTGAAAGATGCGACGCTCCGAGATGAGCTCCACCGAGACATGCACATCCTGTGCGTGGAGATGGAAGCGGCAGGTTTGATGAATGACTTCCCGTGTCTCGTCATTCGTGGCATCTGCGACTATGCCGATTCACATAAGAACAAGAAGTGGCAGCCGTACGCGGCGGCTGTGGCGGCAGCGTACATGAAGGAGCTGCTGGCAACCATTCCGACTCAAGAAGTGGCTCAAATCGGTCGTGCCGTCAAAAGCACCGCATCCCGTGAGTTACCCCCACTACCATGAAAACTGGAGGACGGAAGTCCCGCGCTGTAGGAAATTGAGTCGCAACTGTGTTCAGGGCGTGACTAATGGTCTCACCAGCGTTCAAGCTCGGTCTACACTTTACAGAAGCCCCAGTCATCGAATCCGACCTCTTCATCGGTCGTCTCTCTGAGTTGGACAAGATGGACGAAATCTTACGACCACCGAATTCACCACAAGAACATCATCGTCTGGTCTTGGGCGGGATGGGCGGCATTGGTAAAACGCAACTGGCCATAGCATACGCGAGGCGACAGTGCTATTCCTACGAATCCATTTTCTGGCTCAATGCCACGTCAGAAGCTGGTCTGAAACAGAGCCTACGACTTATGGCGCAACGAATATTGGAAGTGGAAAAGTACCAAGAACTAGACGATGACCAAATTCTGCTTCACATCTCACGTTGGCTGTTAGATACGAGGAACACGCGATGGCTCTTAATTTTCGACAACTACGATGAGCCGAGTAGTTACGATATTCGAAAGTATTGTCCTTATGGCGCACATGGCAGTGCTATCATCACCACTCGTCTCCCGGATCAAGTCGGTGGTCAACTGCTTCCTGTACGACCCATAGAGAATATCGAACAGAGTCTAGAAATTCTCGAGACGCGGTCGAAGCGAGATCACGTTAAGACCGGTAAGAATCTTCGCGCAAAAACCATCTTGCCTTCACTGACTTCGGCCATAGATCTACATGCGCGTCGTCTTGCGGAGCGAATGCAGGGCCTTCCGTTGGCCTTGGCGACTGCAGGAGCATACCTTCACAAGAGCACATGGACCTTCGAGCGATATCTACAAGAGTACGAGAGGCGATGGAATATAAATCCACGACGGCCGCTGCAGCTTCGCGAATATCAAGATCGGACCCTTTACACAACATGGAATATGTCGTATGGGCGTCTTAAAGAAGAGGATACCGATGCCGCACGGCTACTTAAGCTGTTGGCTTACTTCGACAATCAACGTATTTGGTTTGAATTGATGCACGCGGGGATCACTAATAATTCTCCTGAATGGCTGGTGGTCATAATTGGTGACGCATCGGACTTCGAAAGCGCGATGAGGATGCTCGCTGACTACTGTTTTGTGGAACTACAGTTGACAACCCAATCGTATAGTATGCACGCTTGCGTTCACGATTGGACGTTGGCCGGACTTAACCAGAATGTAGAGTCCTGGAGCTACTGGTATGCGTTTGATTGTGTTGCTAGCTCTATCAGCCGCAAGGACTGGAACTCTCTCGGGCAGGTTCAATATGCTCACCTGGCACCTCATGCAGTCAGGCTGACGCACACCAACTTTAACAAAGTTGGAGAAATTATTTCAGACGATCGAATGTGCGATGCAGAGTATATTTCACAGCTACTTCAAGAACAAGTTCGACTCGGAGCTGCCGGGTTAATGTACGAGCGAGCACTGGCTGGAAGGGAGAAAGCACTGGGAGCGGAGCACACCTCGACTCTCGACACGGTCAACAATCTCGGTGTACTGTACTACAATCAAGGTAAGCTAGAGAAGGCGGAGCAGATGTGCATGCGAGCACTAGCTGGAAGGGAGAAAGCACTAGGAGCAGAGCACACCTCGACCCTCGACACGGTCAACAATCTCGGTGTACTGTACCGGAATCAGGGTAAGCTAGAGAAGGCGGAGCAGACGTATATGCGAGCACTAGCTGGGAAGGAGAAAGCACTAGGGGCGGAGCACACCTCGACTCTCAACACGATCGACAATCTCGGTATACTGTACTGGAATCAAGGTAAGCTAGAGAAGGCGGAGCAGATGTATATACGAGCACTAGCTGGGAAGGAGAAAGCACTAGGGGCGGAGCACACCTCGACTCTCGACACGGTCAACAATCTCGGTGTACTGTACCGGAATCAGGGTAAGCTAGAGAAGGCGGAGCAGATGTACATGCGAGCACTAGCTGGGAAGGAGAAAGCACTAGGGGCGGAGCATAGCTCGACTCTCGACACGGTCAACAATCTCGGCAGTCTGTACAGGAAGTAAGGAAAGCCGTGGCATGCGGAGCAGATGTACTCTAGAATTCTTTCCCCGGATAGAAAGCCTTATAGGGTGTTTCATCACGCCAGGACCTGGTTCCAATAGGACGAGAGTTATAGGCTGAATGACACCGGTTTTGCACTTGTCTGTACAGTATCTCTGTAACCTAATCTGAAACGTGAAGACTGTGAGGCTCCACCAAATCATATTGCCGACCTTGCTTGATTTTCCAGAGGAGCTACTTCCAGCTATCGTGAAGTACCTGTACTCTAAACGCAATACCCTCCTCAGTCTCGCAGTTGTCTGCAAACGCTTCGCTCCCCTTGCACGCATCCTCCTTGTTAAACGTGCATTTATCAACGTTCCCAAGACCAAAGCTGCCGGACGATGTCTTTCGCAGAATTTTACCGGTTTTCGACACTTCCTGAAAAAGTATCCAGAGCTTGTGGATTGCCTTGACTGGTTGGATATGAGCTATACTCGAAAACGCCTACCCAAGGCTTTTGACGAGATTCTGCAAATCGTAGCAAAATCCCAGTCTCTCACACGACTTAGCTTCTGCCTCGGCTCACAGGCACAGTTTTCCAAGGTACCCATTCTATTTCATCCTCCACCAGGTTGTTTCACTACACTGCAGGAGATAGACATCGATGTCAACGACAGTCATCATATGTGCGCGGAATATCTTGTCGAGTTGTGCGAACTGCCGAATTTGCGTACTTTGCGGAACTCACTCGCAAATGTGACCGCTCGCTGCTCACAAGCCATGCTTGAGATGCTAGAAGCTCGCCTCAAGACTACCTGCCTACCCCTACAGCATCTCGAGTCAATGGGGACCGACCACACACATCGATCTGGTCAAACTTTTGCTTCCGGCATCTCCATACATGGAGACGCTGCACTTGTCCCTCCCTAGTCCGGGTGTTGCACTAGCAAATGAGCACTGGTTTTCGGATTTCATCATGGATCATGATGCCAATCACCCTTTCAGTCCAGGAGAAATCAACCGACATTTAAGGTTTGTTTCGAAAACGCTGGAACAGTCATCAATCGTCACCATGAGACATGGCGACCACAATTATGACTCCGTCTCTGTCCACCCAAGCGTACACGACAACTCATATCTAGATCTCTCCTCATTCGAGAAGCTATATAGTCTTACCCTCTCGAGCTACCTGCTGTTCGGCGAACACTATTCGGCGGCCGAAGAACATACGATCGAAGGACGGAAGATATGGCAACTCTTTGCCTCCCCACATCGAGAACCTACGCATATACTTTGAAGGTCACCAAGGTATATTTGAGTCCCTCCGCGAACTGTCTGCAACGCTCCCTGGAAACGATGACACCGACTAGCGGGAGGAGACCGTGGTTCAATCTATCACCAACCCTCTGAGCCTTGGATGGCTGATTGAGCTTCTGGAGGAGATATCGAGAGGTCGCTTCCCACAACCGCAATCGATCGTTCTAGAAGAATGTTACTCTGCTCGCTTCGAGAGTTGGAAGCTGATAGATGTAGCTGAGTTGATTCCCGAAATTGCTGAGGTGGAGGTGCGAGTTTGCGTTAGGATCATGGTGCCAGAAGCTCTGGTCGATATGTGTATAGCCGTCTTGAGAGGGGTCGGCTTTACAGAGGGTGTCGACACTTCGCGCGAAGATGTAGTGAGGGCACATGTTGTTGAATCTCTCAGGAGAGAGGGTATGCACGTTGAGGCCGATGAAATATTGGCAAAGCCCGACCTCATTCGTTGACCCAGTCACCTCGTTGCTCTTGGGTAAGCGATAGCAGAGAATATGAAGAGTGCAAAACTCATCCTGGATGGGCAACTTGTTTGATACCCTTGCTGATGAGAGGAGTATATAGCTCGATATCAAGAGCTACTAATGTTGATACAAGAATTTCCCCTCAGCATTGCCATTCGACATTCTTGCATGCTGCTTAGACTCTCTGACACACACAAAATCTTTCACGAAAAACCGAGCGGAGATCCTCTGAGATCGTCGCTCAAATACGTTGACCAACCCCAGAATATGTTACATGCTACCAACTTGAGCGACACCAACCTCCTCGGCAACTAGCCGCTCCCACTGTATCCATTCATTCGGATCCATTTCGAACGACAGAAGATTGGGAAAATCGTAGGCTTCAAAATTTCCGGAGTCAGGGAAATCTCCCTCATGTCTCTGAGGTTGGGGCCCATTGGGGCCGAACGAATTCCGGGCGACAGATCCGGAATCTGCTAGTGGATCTCTGGTTCTCAATGGCGAGCTTGCTGGTGGTGCTCGACAGCGACGGATCGCAGTGATGTAGATTGGCGCTGATGGTTCAGGAAGGCCTTCTGCTCTCGAAGCCGCAACGTGGTCGTTCCAAACTTCCAGCGTCCACTTGCCCAATGCTGCGTACACGGCTCCAGTGGCTTCCTCAAATACCTGGGGGTACTGTGAGTACACCACCCCAATCAGCTGCCATGCCCTGTCGACCTCGGGCCCGGTTTTGCGGTGTCGGATTTCTATGAGTACGTAAAGCATCGTGTTCCACAGGTAGCTCGTGCCGATTTGCCACATGTATTTTTCGAAAACGTTGTCACCTTTTTGCATCAAGGTTGCGTATTCCAGCAACTTCATGGCGTTTGCGAATACTATGTTGCGCTCGCTTTGGAGAACTTCGCGAGGACTGTTTGCGTATTGTCGTGGATTGTGGGCAAAAAGCTTCATCTTGCATACTGACGACCTGATCATGACCGACACAATGGTGTGAAGTGAGTTGGATGGGTCACAATACCGTAGATACTTCCTCTCCATAGAATCTTCGATCTGGCTTATCAAGTTGTCCTTTCTGGCGGGTGTGATATCTGGACTGGCGAGCACATCCCAGCGCACATCACCAGGAAACAAGGTTGGGAATTTGCGCAACGATTCAATGATGTCGCATCTGATCAAGCAGACCACAACAGAGGTGATGCCGTTGCGTTCCGGTGGTAGATCGACCATGTCCGGGTGCATGTCCTCATCGTCGACGTTCAGAGGCGTTTTAGTATCCCCGTAGGAAAGATCCATAGACGGTCTTGTTCCCAGCAAGTCGGCCACACGATAATCCATGTGAACAAGGTGCCACCAAAGTCGCCTTCGCATCTCTGTTTCGAATGGAGGGAGGCCAAGTGATGTGCCATCTCGATGGAGTCCCATTTTGCGTGCAAGTCGTATGGCGACTCCTGATAAAACATGTAGCGTGTCGCTTCGGTAACTATTTCTTACACCCATCTTTTCGGTTAGCTCAACATTGAAAAAGAGCCTCGGTAATTGTAGCTTACCATGAACATTGCATATGCTCGAAGAGTTGTTGGACTGGAAGTTGATAGGAACCCTGCATTCACCAAGGCTTTGCGAGTGGCAATTCGGTAGCGGGAGTATATGGCCGATTTCTCTGCTCCAAATATATTTTGGCACTCGGCTGCCTCCAAAGTGCCAACTGTGGTAAGGTAGAAAGCAAATATAACTGCCTCTAAGCTTCTCGACAGGCTCTCAGGATGTTGCAGTGCATTCGTCAATGAGGGCCAGAATGTAGGAAGGTGCAAGATTTTCATCATTGGGTCAACTCGATCGGCATAGATTTCCTTCAACTTTGCCAATATCTGAACAGAAGGGTGGAGGCTTGCAAGGTTCCCAAATTTGGAATTGTGTTCAGGTTCAAAGAACAGCTGACTTTCGTGAACATTAGACTCATCGGTTGCATCACTAAGGGTTTCAAATTCCGGATGTTGAAACTAAAGAGTGATTAGTGAGAGAACTTTTTGAGAACGACAAAGAGTAGGCGTTCACCTACTTCATCCCCTAAGTTGTAAATGGACCAGAGAGCACTGCATAACATAAGAGACTACCGAAGATGGAAAGTGACAACAGACATACCTGTCGAAATATCTCGACGATCCCTCTTTTGTTATGAGTCTTGGATTAGTCTCCTTGAGTCCGAAAGGGTCACTCTGGCTCTTGGGTTGAGGCTCGGTATCTTCATCCATTTCAACATCAGGCTGAGATACCATTTCCACATCAGATTCATTGAAATCTTCAGATGGCTCTATCTTTGCTCCATACGACTTCAACAGCTCTTCATATCGTTTTAGTTTGGCATGTAGACCTTCTCTGGGGGGTTTGGCCCTTGTTCGTTTCCCGCGCACAGGAGCAACAAAGCTGCATTCCTTCTCAGTCTTGACACAATTGGTGCAAGGAGTGCGTCGGTCACACCTGACCTTGCGCTTTCGACAAGTTAGGCAAGAGTAGCCTTTCAAACCATCATCGGGTTCTTGCTGCCCCGCTACCGAAGATCGAGGCATATTTGATCAAAACCCTTCACCAGTAAGGTGAAGATGACAAGCCAGGGTCAAAATAAAAGGAGCAGGTAGTGCGATTCGTGAAGTTCCAGAGATGCTTTGATTGGTGGCGCCTCTCGGTGTTCGGGAATGGGAAAATAACTTTTTGAGCGCCGAAAAGCGACTATGCTCCTAATTTGTCGGTACCGACTGCAGCCTGCGAGATCAATTATGAACACCTTGCTCATTCCCTTTGCTCATTCATTTGTATAATTAGTCTTGGATCTCAAAGAAGTTTTGAACAACTTTTCTTCATGTGCCTAAAAAATCATCATGTCGCAACCTTCAACAAGCGATGGCAACGAAAAGCCTACTGGGAATGTCACCCAAAACGAGGCGAATTCCGACGAATATCCGAGTAGTCAGAAGCGGATTTTGATCATGGCAGCGATCTACTTGGCCACTTTCTTGGTGACTTTGGTACGACAAATCTTTTGTTTTGAGAGGTGATTTTTCGGTTATGGGATTCGTTTGCTAACTCGTTATTTCAAACCGCAGGACCAAAACATCATATCAACAGCCATCCCGCGCATCACTGACGAGTTTCACTCTTTAAATGATGTTGGATGGTATGGCACGGCGTATTTACTTACCATGTGTAGCTTCCAGCTTCTCATGGGTAAAGTATACAAATTCTACCCTGCCAAACCTATTTTTCTGGGAGGATGTGCCCTTTTTGAGATTGGTTCAGCCGTTTGTGGCGCGGCACCCAGCTCCAATGCTTTCATTGTTGGTCGTGCCATTGCTGGCTTAGGATCTTCTGGGATGTTTTCTGGAGCGATGGTCATCATGTTCTACACTATTCCACTACAGCAGCGACCAATCTATCAAGGCGCCTTTGGAGCTGTCTTTGCGGTTGCATCTGTTGTCGGCCCTTTGGTCGGAGGTACCTTTACCGACAAGGTAACCTGGCGATGGTGTTTTTACATCAATCTTCCTGTGGGGGCAGTTTCGATTATCGTGACGATGCTGATTTTGCATCTGCCCAACCAGAAGCTTGATGCACAAGCCGAAGGATGGGTTGCAAAAATGAAGCAACTCGACCCTATCGGCAATCTCGTGTTCTTTCCAGGCATTATCTGTCTGGTTCTGGCCCTTCAGTGGGGAGGAACTCAGTACTCTTGGTCGGATGCTCGCATCATCGTCCTTCTGGTTCTTTGTGGCGTCCTCTGCCTTGCCTTTGTGGGCATCCAGATTTGGAAGAAGGAAGATGCAACTGTGCCGCCCCGCATCGTGAAGCAACGTAGCATCGCAGCTGCGGTCTGGTTTGGGTTCTTCAACGGTGCCGCTATGATGGCTATCATGTACTATCTTCCAATCTGGTTTCAAGCCGTCAAGGGCGTCAGTGCGGTCAAGTCCGGAATCATGCTGCTTCCCATGATCCTTTCAACAGTCATAGGGTCTATAGGCTCCGGCGTCATCATCTCTAGGCTCGGCTATTACACCCCATTCTTCCTCCTCAGCTCAATCCTTATGCCAATCGGAGCCGGCCTTCTAGCAACTTTCACTCCGTCCACTGGTCATGCCAAGTGGATTGGCTACCAAGTTCTTTTCGGAATCGGTCTTGGACTCGGCGCGCAGCAGCCATTGACTGTTGCTCAGACCGTCCTGGAAAGGTCAGACATCGCGACCGGGTCTGCACTCATCATGTTCACACGATTTCTAGGCTCGGCAATATTTCTACCAGTCGCGCAAAACATCCTCCTCAATAGTCTAGTGTCAAAGCTCACCAATCTGCCCGGAATCAGCCCTAGTGCCGTTATAGGTGGCGGTGCCACCGAACTAAGAAGCTTGGCTTCCGGAGATGATCTGCAAACACTTCTTTCTGATTACAACGCGGCTCTAGTTGATGTCTTTTACATGGTGGCAGCAACATGCGCTGTGACTATTTTCGGCAGCGTCTTTGTGGAATGGCGGAGCCTAAAAGCTCGCGCTGCAGAGCAAGCGGGTACGATTCAGAAATCTGCAGAAACCGTAAAGACCTCAGAGTCTGTGTAATATGGTTACAGATCCAGCCCGGGCAACCAAAATCTGTATTATAGATTATTACTTTGACCTCAACTCCACTTTGTATTTCTAACACAATTCAACCAGACACGATTTCGACATATCAGGAGATTTCATAATTATTCTCAGAAGGAGGTGAATGATGAAGCATAACACATGCTAAAACTCTTGCGCTGTGCCGTGGGAAGAGAGCTTGGCATTTTAAATGGCACAGCAATAATGTTACTGCACTGATCTGCAATGCTACCAACCTTTTAAAAATGCGACGTCATATAAGGCAGACTTATAGAAATGAAAACCTGTGTTTCGCCCTAGATGCGTAGTGAAAGCCCACCAGGCAACTGTTCTACTCCGCTTCCCCATGTTTGTGGAATATTGCTGGCCCCCACACCATTCTGCATCTGTGTTACGAATACGAGCCGATAAGGCGGAAAGCGGAAGGCAGAATACTGTCAACCCTCCTTTCCCTATCTGCACCAGTGGTCCAAAAAGCATGGGGATACACCAAGCGATAACCAGCCATGAAGGTGGATGATGGAATAGGAAGCGGCTTGCTCGATCTGATGAATCCTGCAGGATTTTTGCAATGAGGTTGTGCTTTTGGTTTGTTGCATAGAATTGCTATGTCAAGCGGAGGATCTGGGCTTTGATTCAACAAGGTGCAAGCGGGGCAACATATAACTACAAAGCCAGGAGTCGGCCCCGCATTCACACTTGGGGGCCGTTGACTCCTAACGTCAGTTGACTGTAGGCTGGAGAAACCAGCGCTCTATATTATATCCTCAATTCCACAAGATGTGATCCTCAAAACCCACCACTGGGTTAAGGAGCCTGATAAAGTTCATTGCACCAAGCTCCCAATGCATAAGCCCACCATAACCTCCAAGGAGGACCAGGATACCTCTCAATGCCTGAACAACCAGCTCAATGAAGGGCCAACTATCCGCGAGCGGATACAATACTCAACCTACACTATCCTCCCCAAACTTGCCCTACCCATGGCACTTCTCGGTGGCAGCGTCATTACCGCAGGCACCACGTACGCTCTTGTTCGACGGGTGCAGAACCTGATTGCCACAGCCACTGTATCCTCCGACCCACGGGTCTGGATGCAGCAAGCAAGGACGCGCGCTTACGATGCATGCTATTTCGGGTGCAACGACTGCAACAAACCGAACTACACCTTCGATGCCTGCGCACGCACTGCAACGGCGAATGTTACTGGTGTCATATGTGATGGGAGTCTCATGTGGAACTGGAAAGACCGATATCCGGTTGAGTGTCTGCAGTCGCTAGGGGAGCAGTATCGCCTTGAAGCGTTGGAAGCTCGGAAGCGGAGCTATCGGAACCAGTTGGCGATCATCATATTGACTGTTCTGGGTGGAATAGTGGGTGGTATCATCATCTACCACCTCTGGAAGCGCGCCATGGCTGGCTATAAGGCACGAGGGAAGAGGTTGCGCGAGGAAGCGCGATTTTGGCCAGGGTTTTGGGAAACTGCACCGTGGAAGAGGAGGAGGGAGGAGAAGGGGGAGGAAGAAGAGGACGAGAAGGAGAGGGAGGAGAAAGGCGAGGAAGAAGAGGACGAGAAGAACGAGATCGAAATGGCGATACGACCGCGTTCACCATCCAAGGGCTCTGGGAAGATGAAATTCCTGTTTATCAGCTTCCCAGTCCTCTTCAGCAAAGCCAGCGCCTATGCTTGTACCGGCCATGACCCTATCTACAACCAGTACTTCGTGAACAAAAACCACACTTTGTTCGGCGTCGTGCATGGTTGGTTCAGCAACTGCTACGACGTCACGGTTTGCACTCCATCCTGCTCGTCCAGTTGCAGTGGGAACTCGTGCTCTTCAAGCTGCACGGAGAGTTGCACGACAGTGACATACTCCAATATGGCGCCTGAAGAGTTTGTAAATTATACTCTCCCAAAGGTAGAGGCGTGCGGATTCTCGCTAGTAGATGCGGTGGAGGGAGACGTGAGTCTGCGTGTTGCAAACGCGGACATCGAGAGGAACTGGTGGGTCAAGATTAGTGTGAATGGGTACAATGTGACGAGTATTGCGGATACAGATGAGATGGTTTGGTGTTTGTATGATATTGGAAATCTGGGAGATGGCTAGGAAGTACAGAGCAGCAGAAGTTTTTGATTCTTGACAACACATTGGATTCCAGAAGAAAACAAATCAGCCTTACAATGCAATACTTTACACAATGAATATACCTTATTGTTGGGATAAAGTCAAGACCGTTCTTGTAAAGAATTGCCAGACTGTTTGGAACTATCATATTGAACATTACGTGGACGCCACCACCAGCAATCACACTATGCGGCATCAAAACTACCATAGTTCGAGGGATCAGAGAAAGGCACGAAAGTTCGTGACATGATGTTGGCTACGGGCTTAGAACATCTCCTTCCAATGCTCCATTCTCCTAAGCGCCTTATTTATGCATCAGCATCTATTACAAAGAGGCCAATATTTACACTGAGCGGTCGTTCTCCACAAATGCACATACCAGGAGAAAGACCACTAACGCCCTTCCTTGATTGTCGCGAAGTGGTTGTCGGCTCGAAGATGGTGTGATACGTATGAATACATTTCTGATTACTTTACCACCTGAAAGTATAGGACGTATTCTTTGTCGCTGTCGTTCATCAAGTCTGTGTGTCGTACAATCATGGGTCACGACTCTGCGAAGCTGCAAATGCACAATACTAGAACCTCGTTTAAAACAACTGAATATGATGAAATTTGTCAATGCTCCTTATGCCCTCAGTGCTCCCCGATACGAGAAGTAATGCCAATCTTCTCATCAGTGTAGGTACCAGCTGTTTCTCCCTCACCATTATAAGTCTCATTCATCATGCTTCGTGACTGCTCCTCCTTCACTTCCGTGTCAACTACTTGACTTACAGCTGCTTTCTTGCTCCTTCTCCGTTTCATAAAAATCACAGCGCAGATCGTGAAGATAATAATAGCAATGACAAGCGCGATGATTAGACCGATCCATGCCTTCTTTTTCTGCTCACAGCATTTAAGACTCGCAAACTGCGGCCATTTACAGCCATTTATTATGCACGCGGACTGTGTCGCTGAAACTGCTGATGTGGTGGCGGACGAGACACAATGAGTAGTTGTTACAACAGTGTTTGTGGTGTATGTTTGGACCAGTCCTTGAGTATTGGTTGATGTAGTGGTCGTGGGAATAGTCGTTGAGACAATCTGATTAAAGCAGGAAGTGACTTTGCTGGTGCGCGACGAAGTAGCGGCTTTCAAGGTGCTGCTGGAGGTATTGGCTGTTGATTTGATTGATGTCACTACTTCAACAGTGGATTTGATGGCCGAAGTGATGGAGACAACGGATCTTGTGGCTGTTATGCGCGACATGTTTAGGTATATATGTAAGCAAGTGCTCGAAAAAATGCTCGAAAGAAGAATAGATAATGGGCGACACTGTTCAAATATACTGCGCATGAGATCTGGCAGACAACAAGTATTGCACAAACCTAGATAAAGGAAAGACTTAGTTCTTGATGGCTGCTTACGAGGTGTCTGACGGGCGTGAGATTGGCGTTGAACCAGGCGAGAGCATTTTCGATCCGTGTCAGCGGCAAGTGGTTTCGCTTCTCGTTTCAATAGCGCCAGCGGAGCGAGGTGCCAAGGTATGTATAGCGGGGTTGGCTGTTGTTTTGTACAGGTGCACCGGCTCAGCATGAAGAATGCCAAGCACGACCTCGACTCTGGAGGCTCGGTGATTGGCTAGCTCGTTCAACTGCATGTGCCATTGACAGACGATGCCGACTAGTCGGAACTCTCTGCCTCAAGACAAGGATATGCTCCCCATTGGCTGGATTCAGGTAGTAGAATGTAGAATATCATCTAGCTATTTAGCATACCAAGCAGCTGGGACTGGAGTTGCTTGCATCAAACACAATCTACGGATATCTGCATTAGCGATTGGTAAGACGGAGAATAGGATACGTGCAAGCCTTGCAAGCCTTGGTTAAATCTCTTGTTTTTTTTAACCTCGTTTATTTGAGTTCAGCCATTTCGCTTCGATAATTTCCGTGATTGGTCCTTCTGTCGAGCTCCCCTAAGAGATTGAAATACGCCGCATGTTGAGTGTTTTCTTGTCTTCATCCATACGTGGAGAATATGTAATAGGTTGACAACTCGTCATGTGACAAGAAGGGGAGCCATCAATGGACAGATACTGTTGATGTATCAAAAGCGAAGATGGAAACGGAACAGAGCCGGTCTTGGCATTGTAATGAGGGATTGGGAGAATGGGGAGATGAGATGATGGCGAAATACAGTGGGGAATCTAAACGACGTTCGTTAGGCCATCCTAACTGAACAAGCATTCCACTTGAGCTGACTCATTTACCACATCCATTGCTCAAGCTATCCAGAACCATAGTTTTTCCACCCAGTTGCGAGGCTCTCGAACGGGCCATTCCATTGCGTCGAGTGCAGCCTTACTCGATTGGATATCAGCTTCTACTGCCTTCCTCCATTTGGTACGTTTAAGCAGTTTCCAGAAGGTGAACAAGCCGAAGAAGATAGGAAAGCCTATGTAACAGGTGATGAATGACTGCCAGTTGAAGCCTCCAGCAATGGTATCAAAACCATTGAAAACAGTCACCACAGCGAAGAGGACCAATCCATACCATGCGAGGTAAGGCTGTAGTGGTGATCTGAAATGAAGTGTCGAACGGTCGACGCCTTGAGCGGCTAGTGCCGCGTAGAAGCGGATGTAAGCCACGGAGATGGACATCCAGGTGAATCTGTAGGCGGAATTAGAATGCTTTTGGACCTTTGAATGGGAATTTGGAGACTCACAAGTTCGAAATAGTGGTCAAATTCTGGAACCACTGGAAAACAATGCTTGATCCACTGGATGTTGACATGAAGGTAAGCAATGAGACTGAGGCAGTTGCCATAACCGCATACAACGGTACGCCTCTTCCTGTACATTTCAGGAAAAGCTTAGGAGCTTGTCCATTTTGCGCAAGGGCGTATAGGTATCGTGATCCGGTGTAGACGAAAGCATTTGCTGCAGAGGATGCTGATGTAATGATTACCACATTGATGATTGATGGTAATGCTTTTATGCCTGCACGGTTGATAGCAATAACCCAAGGGGAGCGTGCAGCACCCGGCGCACCGTCAGCTATGGCTTTCAACAAGTTCGGATCATCGCTAGGACAGATCAGGCCAACGGCGAGAGAACCAAGGATGTAGAAAGTAATAATTCTCCAGAAAATTCGTCGGACGGCCTTGGGAATGTTGCGTCTGGGGTCTTCTGACTCACCCGCCGCAACTGCAACCATCTCTACTCCCCCAAAGGAGAAGGCGGCGTTGACAAGAGTTGCCCAGAAACCTAGAAATCGACCGGTGCTTCCAGTACTGATGTAATTCTTCATCGGATCGGGGTGTTTCCAGTAATGGAATCCGAGTCGCTCCTGCCCAGGTACCCCACCGAGGTCGATAATCAGAGCGAGTATTAGTAGGCCAATAATTGTCAGGACTTTGATCGAAGCAAAAATAAATTCAGCTTCGCCATAAATTGCCACTGCAAAGACGTTGAGGAACACAACAACAACGATCAAGATAGAGATCCAAGCGGAAATGTTGATATCCCGAGCACCTTCCCAGTATTGGACTAAGCTGCAAACCGCTGAAATCTCTGCACAGAGGGTGATAACAGCCGTAAACCAAGTGTTCCAGCCGACAGCGAAACCCAGCGCAGCATCGACATATCGATCGCAGAACTGTGGGATTGCTCCAGGAAGTGGGAGCCAGGTTGCCATCTCACCTAGAGACATCATCATGGCAAAGATTCCAGAGCTGACGATCACGTATCCAAGGAAGAGGGAAAGTGGACCGGCAGTTGTCAGAGCTCGACCTATTCCTAAGAACAATCCGGTGCCAATTGCACCTCCCAGGGCAATGAACTGCACATGTCTCGATTTCAGACCCCTGTGCACATGACCGTATTTCTCTATGTCGATCTGTCCATGCTTTTCAGGAATATTGTCAATATGCGACTAGAGGAAAGTCAGTAACGTCGAGAAGCTGTTTTGCACGTACACTATTGTCTGGAAAAGCAAAGAAAGCAACTAGTGAAGATATTTAGACATACTGTAGAGATCTGGACCTCCTTTTCTTCTCGGTTGAGGTTACGGAGAGACTCCATTTTCATCACACTTTCCCGTAATTAGATAATAGAGCAGATCGAAGCGTTGGATGCCGCTGGTATAGTACCAAACTTCGAGGATGTGGGGGTAGTTTAGTCTCTTTAATATACTTCAAATTCGTATCATTCTGGGGTTGACAAGTCTGGGGAGAGATAAGGTGCCTCTGGCGTCGAGTCAGGTCTTCGGCAAAGGTACCTTGCCCGACGGAAAACCAAAGTTTTCAGCTCAGTTGGCCGATAGAAGCATAACATTCCGGATCCCTGTTTAGGATTAGACTGAGGTAGTGTTTGACGTTCCAGTAAACTTGGCCTGCCCAGTGCAGCATCTGCACAAGTCATCCATGTCAGTTAGTGGAGTTTTCGATCTCCCAATTGACGAACATGAACAGTGCCGTGCTCTGCGTATACCGTACCATTGATCGTTACGACGTACTTGAATGCATCGATATATGGGCGTGATATTTTCTTATGCCACTCATTACATGCGCAGACCATGAAGTGGCTAGGCATGCCAACGAGCCTTTCTAGTCTTTTTGGCGGGAAATCATGCTAGAGTCAGAGGAAAAGATGTGCTCATACTGCGAGACACAGAGTCGAAGTGAGGAAATCGACACTCGTCGACTGGAGTAAATGAGCGGATTTTCTCTGAATATGACTTGGTGGAGTGGGAACTCCTAATGAAGAGTGGTTGTACTTAATGTCGACCAGCTTGAAACTGCTCTCATTTCTGTTCTGCACTTCCTTCTACTGTCCTTTTTCTTTGCGAGCATCGCACTTTGTATTAGCATTACATGCTAGTCTTGCGGAGAGCAAATACCACGATGAGGGCGCAATGCAGGGTGTTTGGTGTGTCAGCTAAAAACAGCCAAATGGACAACTGCACCCTAGACTTGAGAATCAAGTATTGGTCAACTTTGAGCGTTAGTCTCTCAATCTCACCCAGAGTCGACGTGTAACCGTGGGCTGCGTAAAGAAACCAGCCAGGCGTACGTAGTACGTGAAAACTTTGTTATTATTAGGTTGCCTCAGCTAGCTCAGACTCGACCAACGATACGCTATTTTCTTAGTGTCAAAGCCACCAAAACAAAGACGTCGCGTGGGCGAGTCTGAGCTCGTAACGGCCCTTTTTCCACGCCGCGCGTCCATTTTCGACCTTTTTTCCTTCTTTTTCACCTCCAAAACACAGTGTATTCACAGGTAAGTCAAAACAGGTACGTTTTCCTATTCTTTTTCTCGAGATCAGATACCATCTGTTTCTCTGTATACAAAATTTAAAAGAGAAGGGAAAGAAGATGTATTTTTAACGAATACGGCTCGAAGGTCGTTGACGAAAAAGATGAAAATAAAATACGGAAATGTTACTCTTCCGTTTACTACTAGAACTTCTTTTCTAATTAGAAGAGTTCGGTTTCTTTTCTCTCTCTAACGTTCAAAAAGATCGACTTAATATCCGGGTACGATTCGTGCCTACGAGTTCAGAGGTTATTATTGAATAAAAGAGCTATTTAAAGGGTCGTTATTTTAGATTTTTCGACTTTTAACGAATTACTATAAGCGTTTATATAAACGGAACGAAACAGCGATTTCGTTCCTAAATCCAGAATCAGCGGAAAATTCTGTACCAGCGCGTTCTAGTTAGAATACTGAATACCTTAATATTTACCTTAGAATCTGTAGTTTTTCGCCATATTAAGGAGTTGAATATTTGTCAAAATGGACGCACGGAATCGTATTTCATGCACAACGCGATCAGACGGAACTGGCGTTCCATGCGCTGACGCGCTAAAAGGACACTAATTTTATTAGTGAGCCAAGATCCGTCTGGTGGTATGAGGCAAATTATTAGGCAATTGAACCGCCTGCAGTGCTTGCGGGGTTGCGCTTCCAATTAGCGAGCCACAGATCGGCGCTGCTCTTTTCCGAATTTTCAGCTACAAGCAGCATTTCCGATGGGGCGGCGCTGCCATCTTTCCCATTGAAACACCATGGAGAACGAAGGAGCTTTGCGGACTGACTTATATAAGACCGGTGAAAGACCCTATCGATCCCATCTGCAGCCCGCTTGCCTAGAGTGTCGAAAACGGAAGGCAAGATGCGTGACAACCACAGACTCAGATGCATGTCTACATTGTCAACTGAGACGGGTCGAGTGCATTTTCCCACGGTCCATACAGCAAACTACTGGCAGAAGGACTCCGGCAGCAGAAACTCGCCAGAAGAACAAGACAACGAACCGGCGCCTGAGCAGAGGCCGTCAGCAGACGCAATCAGTTGAAGTTGACAGAGTAGAGGCTGAGTTAGCGCTTTCAAAAGACGGGAAAGCTCCCAGTCATGCAGGTGACTTGCAGACAGCACGTGAAGTGCCACAACAGTGTTTCGATGCTACTACGGGTATTCTAGACGCAGCAGAAGATGAAAGTCCGCATGTCGTGGGGCCTGCCCTGGTCGACGACAACAATGATGAACTTGACGACAATCTTTTACTAGGTCGTAAGCGAAGCGAACGCCTAATATGTCTGTCTTCCAATTCAAGGTATTCGCATCGAGGTCAGCGCCCAGTCATGTTCACTACTGTACGCCGGCGTCCCCTCGGACTAGTCACGAACCAGTCCGTCGCTGCGTCAAAGTGCGAAATCATCGAAAAGCTAGTCGGACCTGGCGTAAGAGATTTAGTAGATGTGTAAGTTATGACTGTCGAACTACTGGCATAATTTTTGATCAGGATCTCGGCAGGTTTTTCGCCAAGGTGAACCCGTGCTTTCCATTGTTTGATGAGATATCATTTCTTCAGAACTATACCAACGCGAAGGAGAAGATTTCTCCGGCCGTGCTTTGTAACTTGTATGCAAACGCAATGATCTATTGGGAGAGCTGTCCGACATTATCAACCAGAGTCTGCCCCGACATCATGTTTGTTTGGCTTCAAGCAAATGAAGCGCTGAATTCAGAAACCTTTCTTTCTCCTGGGCTGTCATCGATTCTGGCTATGGTCTTGAACATTGCAGGGAGACCTAGTACCTCATTCTTTGGGAATGGAGGTTTGCTCGGCGTGGCTGTCGCTCAGGCAAATGCCTTGGGTTTGAACCGTGATCCATCTGGATGGAAGATCTCAGATGCGGAATGGCTGGCTCGAACCAAGATCTGGTGGCTGATTGTGATGCAAGATCGCTGGTACGTCACCGTTCCAATACCACCACCCAATGCTTACCATTAATTGTGATTGATAGGTCTAGTCTGGCATATGGAACACCTTTACAAATCAATCGCAAGCAGTTTGATGTACCAATACCAAAGGTGGAGCAGCTTTGTAGGCACGAGGAGTCGACTTCACAGCCACGTTCAGCCTACATTTTTGTTGCTCTCATCACTCTCACAGAAGTGCTAGGTCATATCTTGGAGCACATCTATGACGTAGTCAGCCCACCCATGGGCATGAGTGAGACATTGAGCACAACTTTCGAGTCACTCCTCAGTGAATGGGAAGATTCTCAAAGCGATGGCATTCGGCGGATGATCTTTCGGGGCACAAACCTTGAAGATCCCGGCGCTGCGAATCTACGTCTGGCTTACCTCGGCGTTAAGTTCCTGCTCAAGCGCTGGCGTTTGAGCACATTGACGCAAGCAACTCAACGACATGACGAGACAGTTTCATTACATCGCATGCAGGCCCGACGAGCTGCTGAAGAGATTTTCCATTTCGTGCAAGAACTCGACGAACCACAGCTCCGTGGCTTTTGGTTTCCGATGCATGCATATACACTGACCTCGGCAACCTCGTTCCTAATTCGAGATGCCTTGAGACACGAGAATACGAACCAGGCTGTAAGTCGGCAAATTGTCTCTGAGATGATTGTGGCTTTGCGCAAGTGCCAGGAGAAATCTAACTGGGATTTGGCAGAGAGTGCTCTAAAAGGCTATGGTCACGTTGTCGACAAGCTCAATGTCGTTGCGGGTAGTTCAGACCCAGCGACGACCAATATTGAACCAATTCCGTGCTTATCCCTTCCTGAATTGGAAGAGATGTTCATCAATCTCGACGACTATATGCAACTTGAACCTGAGGACTATTTACAAGACTTCCCTCTCCAGATTGATGAACAATTCTCTCTGATAGCGCCTCCCGCCGCTCCCTCATCTGAAGAAGTTTATTCATATTTGCCTTGAGCGCGACCTTGGAAACCAGATTCGTTTCTTGCAGTCCATCCATAAGCAGATCCAGATCGAAAGGGTTGGAGCGACGTTGGTATGGACTGGCCACCACATACTTCAGTACTAGCTACATGCCGTAGGTACCAAGTCAAACAGGCAAATTTGTTCTAAAGCCCATTCCTGGAAATTAGGCTGTCCTGATGATGTACAGGGTAAAGTCTTCGCTCATGATACAGATGCTCATCCAAGTCGGACAGACCCGAGCTTCGCTCACGGCGCAATGGAGCGCCGTAAATGGTTCTGTTCTCGCCTCTCTCCCCAAAGTTTTCTGCGGAAAGTATCCAATTGGACAGCTTTGCAGCATTAGCTGCCCTGCGATAGCTCCGCACCCTACCCCCATTTCTCGAGGTAACACGTTGATTTTGGCGGGCAACTCCCATGGCGCGAATTGAGAACGAAGATTGGAACGAGTAGAGAAGTGTGAAAGATAAATGCATTGCGATCTAAAGGTCGACCTACTGTGACATCCAGGCTTCTTGGATTTTGCATCGCAATACCGAGAAGTCATTGCCTGCGACAATTCCGTTAAGTACATAAAATATATTCGTTGGGTAACATCTTTTGGCAGCAGCTACGCTTGTGCCGTTCTCTCGGACAATAGAATCGTTCTCTAACGTCCGACATCAGTTCGTTGGCGGATTCATTCTGCGGCCAATATGGTATTGGTAAGCATTTGCAAGTGGTAACCCTCCTACCGCGCTTGATGTTTGCCGTCTTGCCAAATTTCACTCCTCATTGAGATCCTTAGTACTCTGTACATGGTTACTATGCGACGGCGACCATTTGGTCACGTTGTGCCAAAACGTGACCGAAGGCCTCGTCCAAAATTTTCAAACCAAATGATATTTCCTCAGAGCTGACCGTGACCGGTGGTGCCAATCGGAAAACTCCACCCATTCCTGGCAGATTGACAACATTGCAGCTAAGACCGTTTGCCATAGCTCGATCTGAGACAGCTTGACCAAGATCCGAACCTGGCGCCTTAGTCTTAGGATCCGAAATAATCTCAATGCCTTGTAGAAGGCCTCGGCCACGGATGTCACCAATACACCAGTATTTCTCTTGCATTTTGAGGAGTCCTTCCCGAAGTTGTTGACCTCTCTCAGCAGCTCGCTGGCAGATGTTGTCGCGTTCGACAATTTCAAGCACCTTATCGCCGACAGCTGCTGTCAGTGGATCGTTAAGATGGGTTGTGAGCCAGAGAAACTTCACCTCCTTGCAGCCTCTCTCGATCTCTGCTGTGGTACTTACAGAGCCTAACGGTAGGCCTGCACCCAGTGTCTTGGATAGGCAGAGAATGTCGGGGACAATATTATCGCGTTGGAAAGCAAACATTTGGCCTGTCCGTCCCACACCTGTCTGGGCTTCATCCATAATCATGAGCATGCCGCGCATCTTGCATTCGGAATGGAGGCGTTGCAGGTATCCTTCTGGAGGGTCAAGAATGCCACCTGTGGAGAGGATTGGCTCCATAATAAAGGCAGCGAGAGAACCAACGCTTTGACGATCGATCATTGACCAGCCATAGTCCATCTCAGTCTCCCAGTCATAAGAGCCATCCGCCTTTTTGAATGGAGATCGGTAAGCGTAGGGTGCAGGAAAAACTAACTGACCAGGTGTAGCTGGACCACCACCCCTTCGTCCAGCTGAATACGTGGCAGAACCGGAGCCTTGGGTCAGACCGTGATAACTAGCCGAAAAGGCCACTATCTCGAACTTGCCAGTATAGCACTTGGCCATTTTAATTGCAGCCTCAGTGGTCTCCGACCCGGTGTTGAGAAAGAATGACTTTTCTAAAGGAGCTGGGAGGAGACGTGCAAGACGCTCCGCCAAATTCACCACAGGATATGTGATCATGTTGCTGAGCAAGTGATCTAATCCAGCAACGTACTTCCTTACCACCGCCACAATTTCTGGGTGAGCGTGACCTAGAAGCGAGCTCATTTGGCCAGATGTGAAGTCCAGGATTTGTCTGCCCTCGCTGTCAAAGAGTTTGGTGCCTTCTGTTCTTGTTATGATCACTGGTGAATATGGTACGCCCGTAGACATCAGGTATTTGTCAGCCTTTTGCCAGAAGGCTTTGGCGTCCGAGACGGTTTCAGGTGCATAAATCATGTTGAGGTCGAGATATGATGATGGGAAGAAGAAGCAACTACTGTCAGCTGAAGTTTGAATCGATGAAAAAAGTAGATGCTTGGTAGATTTTGGATGTCGATGTGAGATTATAAGATGCTACTGACGAGAAATTCCCGCCTGTTTTTTTGTAGGTAATGTTCAACAAAAGAAGTCTCCAAAAATTCAACGGAGAAATCGACTGGCCACAGGCACAAGGCAAGGATAACTCGGAAGGCATGTTTTCCGCGTTCTCGAAGCACGTTTTGGCATTTTGGTTCGAGTTTTCCGCCTGCGGACAGCATTCGGAAAAGATTAAATCATGCTCAGAGAACTTGACAAAAGGTTGCCCGGCTTTCCAGCTTTGCGACCGATACGTTGCTTTAAGTTTACCGTCGGAAAAGTTTCCCTACGGTTTAGAAATCTAAAATCTCTCCAAGCTCGGTTCCAGGTTCCCAGTAAGAGGAAAAGTAGACTGCCGTAAGTGCAGTTGAACTGAAGTCAATGATCGACGCAAATATATGTAGTGGGTCTGGCTTGAGCCGTTTCCTCGGCCCACGAAATCGTAACAAGTTTCTGTTGATATCGCATAAGAGTTTCTGTCTGAAACTGTTACAGAAGTCCTGCACAGATCGTATGCACCATGTCTACCAAAAACTTCTTTCGGGATACAGATGAGCTTGTTAACAAAGCCCTGCGATCCCTGACCATCACCAACTCACAGGTGGCATTCGATGCCCCAAACAAGATTGTCTATCGCCGACCCGAATCTTACAATGAGTCTCCGAAGGTCTCGATAGTCTGTGGTGGGGGTTCTGGACATGAGCCAGGGTTTGGCGCTTATGTTGGCAAAGGACTCTTGTCTGCATCCGTTGCCGGAACTATCTTTGCCTCACCTTCAGCTGAGCAAGTCCGCCGCGCCGTCTTGTCTAGAGTCCCAAAGGATAAAGGTGTGCTTGTTTTGACAATGCAGTACACTGGCGATGTGCTCAATTTTGGAATCGCGGCAGAGAGAGCAAAAGCAAGTGGTATCGCAACTAAGTTTCTTGCCATTGGCGATGACGTCGGCGTAGGACGAGCAAAAGGTCGCAAAGTTGGTCGTCGTGGTATCGCTGGTACGACCCTGATCGTAAAGATCTTGGGGGCTCTTGCAGAGACCGGATCCAGCCTGACTGAAGTCTACAATGCTGGTTTGCTTTTGTCGCGCAACCTGGCGTCTGTGGGTGCCTCACTGCAGCGAGTCGGGATACCAGGTCGATCTGAGATTGATAGTAGTGAACAGGTTCCTCATGGCCAAGTCGAGGTCGGCATGGGAATTCACAATGAATCAGGATGTATGCGCATGACAGCAGACCTGCCAGAGCTTGTTTCGCTTATGCTGTCTCAAATTCTAGATCCCACAGATGAGGACCGACATTACATCGATGTTAAACCTTCCGACAAGACTATTCTCATGGTCAACAACCTGGGCGGTCTTTCGCCGATAGAGGTTTCCGCTATCACTCACGAAGTATGCTCGCAGCTGAAACAGAAATACGGCATAGCACCGGTGCGTGTCGCTTCTGGTACATTCTTGACCTCTCTGAATGCACTGGGTTGGAGTGTCAGTCTCCTCAAAGTTGTGGATCTGGGGCTAGGTTCTGAAAGATCTGTTCTTACGTTATACGACGCTCCTGCTGAAGTAACAGGATGGTCACAGTCACGAACCATAACTTCAGTGACATACGATGCCGAGGACGCCACACCTGCTGCTACTGCTGAGACCAGCATCCCAGCATCTAATCTTGTTCTTGATCCCACAAGGTCTGCAGCTGTGCTGACTACAGGCCTGGAAGCTTTGATAGCAGCCGAGCCAGAGGTCACGAGCTTTGACACCATAGTAGGAGATGGGGATTGTGGTATTGGCCTCAAACGAGGAGCAGAAGCGATTCTCAAGGAAATTTCCGATCCTGCCCTGCTACCTTCCGATGCCTTGGCTTTTGTTGCTCGAATTGTCAATGTTATTGAGAATACTATGGATGGTACAGCCGGTGCCATTTTCGGAATATATGCAAATGGATTGATGAATGGGTTACGAGAGCAGGACACGTCCGGAACGAAAACTCCCGTCGACGTTCATATGTGGGCTGCTGTCTTGCAATCAGCTCTGGCAGCCTTATCTAATTATACGCCTGCGGTAGTCGGTGACCGAACGTTCCTGGACAGTCTCATCCCATTTGTTGAGACGCTCGCTCGAACGGCAGATGTGCAGACGGCAGCAGAAGCAAGCATACAAGGGGCAGAAATCACTAGGAACTTGAAAGCCAGCTTGGGACGCACAATCTACGTAGGCACACAAGATCAATGGCTTGGTCAGATTACCAGATCCCGGAGCATGGGGCCTAGCGAAGCTGCTTGGCGGATTAGCACAAGGTGTATCGGTCACCTCGGATTTGAAGACGATATGAGAGGTTAAATACATTGTCTACTCATTTGTGACTTTCGAGTTTGTCTAGAACAACTCTTGTATCCGTCACACACCCAATGTACAACGTGCTTGATCCAGCAAGTACCAGCCATTGACCTTCTCACATCCGTGCAAGACAGATGGTAATGTCAATCACGCTAACCCCGAATTTTCATCAACAAAGGATTGGTTGATGCAGCCAAGAAAGCGAAAGCTCTTGTTGAGCTCTGTTTCGTTGGTGGTTAGTTTGAGCAAGTTTATGATCCTCTGAGAGACTGAGAATGTCCAAAACAAGATCAATCTGGGAGAAAAAGGCAAACCGAGTGTGTAGCAAATACTCCTGGTCAGGAGCTAAACATCAACGGCTTCGTGTAACAGGTTAGCATATTATATTACTGGATGAACGCCAGTTCTGTAGCTATGAATCATTTAAGCACCTATACTTATTATTTTTGTAGTGTTAGATATCATCATACTGATGCTTAGTAAGGCCTTTTTCCTATCTAGGAGACTCAATTTATCTTCTTGGAATACCAAAGACAGAGTTGGGATTCTTGTCACTGTTCACTTATTTGAGTTCGCTTGTCCAGTAAACGATGACCTGTACAATCCTTACAGCCATCGAATAAGGCCCCAAATTGGTAACATTGCAAAACTTATTACGTATACCACTGGCTTCGAAGAATACTTCTCAAGATCACTAGGATTGACTATTGAGCCTAGGTACAGGTGATGTATGATCATGCAAAGCTACCACTACTCTAGAGCATTCTTTCGAAAGAACAAGCGCGTGATAGGGCGGCGGATTGGTGATATGTTAAGAATGGCGGCGTTAGTCTTATTGATAAGGATCGAGTACTGAAGTGCTGCTCAGCTTGTCCGGCTGCGCTTGCAAGCATATTGTATCTACTTGGAAGTACAATGCTGACACCATGGCATTACCGCTGCCTCATTGTTCTGAACATCAAACCAGGATCGAGCAACATTTCTGACTAATAGGATCAACTGACATTGCTTCACCTCAACACTGATACTTACGCCAAGTGAGCCTCCAATGAGCCCAATGGTGTTTAGGATTAGCGACAAGATGCAGTATTATGTTTATCATGTCCTCCACATGCACCACAAAGCTTCAATCTCACTGTCTTCTCCAAAAGTAGTCAAGGCCACATCACATCATGGGCTCAACTAAAAACCCATTCCAAAAAGCGTTCGGCATCGCTGCTTCCGAGCTCGGTGAGAGCCAGTACGAACCGAACAGCAATCGCAATCTTCAGGTCATTGGGGTCGGCCTGTCCAGGACAGGTACAGCCTCAGTCAGAGTCGCGCTGACTATGCTTGGCTTTGGTCCAGTACACCATGGAATCGTAAGCCTCTCGCCAACACAAAGCACATCAAACACTCACTGAATCTCAGGAACTATTCTGTCGCCCGGACCAGTTGGAAAATATGATGGCTTTCCAAAAGTACCTCAATGCAGACCCGAAAGAAAGCGCCAATCCCAGCAAGACCACTCAAGCACGACTAAGAAGTGTCATGCAAGGATATCGATCAACACTGGATGCTCCTGTATGCGACTTCATCCCCGAACTCATTGCGACATATCCCAAGGCCAAATTTCTTCTTATAGTCCGAGATTCTGAAGAAGTGTGATGGCCTTAATTCCGAGATTCTATAGGTATTCATTTTGACCGGACATGGAGATACAAGCTCTACTCAACACTTATATCTTCTGTCGGGTTTCTCAGACGTATAGATGACTTAGTTCAAGAGGTCAACGTTCGAGTGAAGAGAGAATTTGGTGGTATAGGCTCACATTACTATACAATGCACAATCAACGAGTCCGAGAGCTTATATCCAACGAACAACTCCTTGAATACAATGTCAAAGAAGGATGGGAGCGGCTCTGCGAATTTCTGGAAGTTGATGTTCCCGAAGCGCCCTTCCCAAAGTTGAATGAGGGTGACAGCATCAAGGCTGTCTATGCTGGACATCAAATTTTTGGAGCGTTCGTCTGGGGAATCTATCTCTCACTAGGGTTTGGTGTTGTCTATCTTGCATATGACCCTTGGAGAGCCATTGGTAAGTCAAAAATTCTGATGAGCTATCTCCCAGGAAAGATATGGCCGCTATCCAGTTGAGCGATAAAAAGCGCGAGATGGCCGACGGATGTTGTAGACCTCACTTCCAGCGGGATCTTTGAAGTAACTCCCAAGCAATGGAAAACGGAGGCCATATCGCTCGATGGCGCCAGGTGTATGACAACCCAGACCAGCCAGAGCGCCTGCATAATTTCGAAATAACTTGAAAGAGACTTGCACAGAATGCTGCATCCAGCATCCTGTGCAACGATCAAATGTGTCATATTAGGATTCAGTCAAGGACAGCAGCACTCCTTGGCCCTCGTAAGCATATTACCCCTTGCGTCGTGGATCTTCGGTGAAGATCATGTCAAAGTCTGTTGTCTCTTTATCTCACAACCATACTTGGATATATGACCTAGGTAAATGATGGATGGATAGATGGACGTTTTGTCACTCACGTCATGGCACCTGCAGCATCAAAAAACTAGCTGCCAACTTCGTGCTCAGGTTCTCCATTTCTGAATCCAATGAAAAATAGAAGTTGCAGCGGAAGACTCCGATTCTGCTCTCCCTCACAGGGAAATAAGGTTCATGTTCATGCTCATGCTCATTCACGTTTCCTTGCTCTGCCTCAGGCACGAAACAACTTCTCCCACATTCTTTCTGATTCCAGTGTTTCTAACAACCATTGTTTAGCCCACCACCTCATCCTTTATGCCATTCAACTTCTGCTTCGTCCTTCCAATTCTAGCCTGCCATCTCCCCCTCCACTTCATTGCTGCCCTCCTGATCCTCTTAGCAGGATAGTTGACAGGGCTTTCCCCACCGATAAAGATCATTGAATCGTAAAGAAATCCACCAAGGGTTGTGCCACATATAGGTGCCAACCAATTGACACGGAACCAGTACCCGTCTGCGAACAACGACGGATGCGGACTGGTGCTGTACCCGAGTACAGCTAATGCAACACGTGGTCCGAAGTCTCGTGCTGGATTCATAGCCAGACCGGTGTTGAATCCGAAAGCCATGCCAAGAACTGCGATAAGCAGACCAACAATGAATGCATTCATGCCTGCTCCCGGTGGAGCGTTCGTATCGTCACCAAGTGCAAGGACCGCTACTGCTAATATGGTCGTGCCAACAAGCTCGGTCAAAAAGGCCGTGCCTGTACCAACCCATGCTTGACGTGGAAATGTGAGGAAGTTTGCGAGCACTACAGAAGCCGGCGGCATTGCATTGACCTCAATTGTCATTGAGTCCTGGCCCTGAATAACCAGATCCTGGGCCTGCAATGCGATAAGGCCTGGACGGAAGATAGCGAAAGTGATGAGAGTCGCAAGAAAGGCTCCGAGCATCTGTGCAGTAACATATGCTGGCATCTTGGATAGGGGAAATCCACGATATATGTAGAGCATGATTGATATTGCTGGGTTGAGGTGAGCACCAGAAACACCACCCGCAACGTAGATCGCGATCATTGTGGCAAGGCCCCAAGCCCAGTTGCCAGTGTCACCCACGCCTGCTGCGCCTCGAGAGACGGTAAGTGCAAGGTTGGCGCTGAAACCGAGCGTGTATTGAACAGTAATCTAACTTGTTAGCAAGGAGCGCTTCAGAGAATCGAAAAACTCACACCCAGCATCTCCGCTAGAGGCTCTCGAAAGCGCAGACGGATCACCGACCAGTATGTGTGCAAGTTGTGCACTTCATCATTCTCAACCTCGTACGCAGACAGTGGAATCGCATCCTGATATGGCATTTTGAGCTCGTTTTCTGCTTCTTTCGCCCTCTTTACATTAGAGATTGCTTCATTAAGACCAGCCAGTTCAGGGTCTGATGGATGATGTTGGAACTCTTCGTCTTCTTCAATGATGGGCTCGCCTAGATGAGACTGGATATCTAGAATTCCAGTCGGTGCAGCAGACTCTTTATTCGGTCTCCCAAAGGGTGGGAAACCCGGTGACCCAAGGCGCTGCTGCTGAAAAGTCTCGAATAAATGAATTTCTCTCTCGCGCCTCACATCGTCAAGTTGAGCGGCAACTTTGCTAGGCCGAAGAGAAGGCTCAATTCTGCCAGACTCCAGGTCTGCGACTGATTCAGTCTGATCTTCCTTCTGCAACACTTCCTCCCTCAGCTCGTCCTTTGTCGGGACCATACCGGGCCGCAACACGTGAGGAAGAGGCTTTGCCAAGCCCCAGACTGGTCGCATATTTGCGGGCTGATCGTACGCAGGATTCAGCTGTGCATATCCAGGGTCAACGTATGGCTGATTGGCGACCAGAGTTTCAAGAGGTGCCGGACCTGCTAGTGAGAACCTGCGTGAAGCATTGTCATTGTCTCTGCCAGATTCTGCAATTGCGACCGACCTACGGTCCGAATCCATGAAATGCCTCCATGACTGCGATGGACCAGGGCTAGGACTCGGTTGAGCACTGCCAAAGCGATGACGGATACTGGGCTGTCGAAAGCTAATTGCCGTACTTCTGACGTGCCGAAGTTGGGGTGTAGGATCCTGCTCTGCGAAGTCTCTCGACAGAAGTCTCGTTGCTTCTTGCTCGCTAGTAGTTCGTGCTGGCCCAGGGAGCTGAAACCTTGAGGGACTTTCGCTGAAATGGCTCGAAGAATTACTCTCCTCACATCGTGTGTTTGGTCGTGGTGTACGCTCGCCTTCCTCCAATCCTTGTGAAGCAGATCTTGTGCTTGATTGTGTTCTACGAACATTTGAAGCCGAAGCATGTTCATTGCCTTCGTTGTTGCTCATGCTGCTGACAGCCAGGGCAGTGGGCTGAACTAGGCGTTTCCTTGGTTTGTAATCCCACAGGTATGGTCTAATAGTGGAGACTGACAATCCGCGGTGAAACTTCCACTGAGTGTATCGGGTCTGCACTTAGATCCGCCCACTATGATGTGTAAGGCATCACGAAAGATGATACTGAATAACATATCATTGCTTCAATTCGACCGTTGATGTTATCTGCAATGTGTTACAACAGGTGTTGTGATCTATCGCTTCGTCCAACGAATGCATAACAACATGTTTAGCGTACAGATCACGCGGGGTTTAAAAAGTTGTGAGATTCCTACCGCCTTCATCAGTTTGTCTGCACAATGCCATCATCATCTGCAGAAAGCACATTGCAGCTGAAGCATGTGCGACCGGAGAGCCAAGCCGATTGGCTGCACAATGACAGCATCAGTGCATCTTTCCACAGTCAGGTGCCAGAATTTTGAGCAGTGGAACCCATGTATCCATACGCCACCCACATCGGCGTGTCGTAGAGAGGAATTCAGGCAAGCTCTTCCCTGTCTGAGGCAAATAACACTTCACGATCACGACTGAACGTACATTCATTCTCCCCATTTACATACAGTCGCCGGACAAAAGTATTCGGACGCCATGCTTGCCTCACCAAATTCATGCTCTTCGATGATGAATTATCTCAACAACTTAGGCGTGAAGTATCGAATTTTTTTACTGGTAATCGGTAGCGAAACTGAAGTACTCTTGAACATTAGGTGAATGGTTCTTTGTTATCTCTAATATTTAGTTGGTCAGAGTGGTTCGAAAAATAGGGCCATTAAAAACTATACTTTAAGCACTAAAGTAGCATAACATTCGGATGTACTAATTTTATTAACTGTTAGTCTATGTTCGTAGCTTCTAGAAGAAACTTAATATATAAAGTTTGCTTATGTTAGACTAACTGTACGCGTATAGTAAAATAAATATAGATTATCTCCCTTAGTGTCGAGATAACGTATCGTCGAGGAGTACGATTCTAGTGAAGTAAGTATAACGTCCTTAATAAATTTATCCTATAACTATACGTACTAGTAGTATTTTCGAATATTTAAGTAATTATAGATATAGTTTAATATACTATTACTTCTCTACTACTACTATAAATCTTATTATAGTCCTAATATCCCCCGTACGAGGTGTAGTAATATTATAAGGCTTATCTTTATAGGACTAGTAATAGTATAAGTAGAACCTTATTAGTTAGTTTACTTATATAATAAGTAGGTAGTATAAACGGTATAAATATAGGGATATTAATATAACTTAGATTAACTACAGAACTATAGAATACTATAAAGGAAACTTATATTTATATACTCGTAGCTATAGTCCTAATTAGAAAGTCTTATTTTAGTATATTAGTTTAATAGGTCTTTAGTATATAGACTATCCTAATATACTAATACACCACTATATTAGATATTTCCTAATCGGGGAAGGTCGTAGCTCTTATAACTTAGCGGCTTCGCCTAACCTTTTATATTTTAGATAAGGTGGCCGTAAAACGGCCTAACCTCGCTTAACTCGTAATAAATAAGATAAAATAACTATTAAACCTTTAATTTTTAATACTAGTAATACCTTCGTACTAATATTATATTATAATATTTACCTTTATAAAACTAGTAATAGTATAAGTAGAACCTTATAAGTTAGATATATAATAGATAGGTAGTACGAACGGTATAAATATAAAGATATTAATATAACTTAGATTAACTATAGAACTATAAAATATTATAAAGAAGATTTATATTTATATACTTATTGTTCAGATTGGAAGGTAGCGGTAGGCAGATAGTAAGTGAATGACTTATTATTGTTCTATATACGCGCCGATAGTCCCTATATATATGCACCTATGACAGGGATAAATGAATGGCTGGCCCCTATAGGGGGTACTAAAGAGAGAGGTTGGTTAGGTGGCAGGGAGGCCACTAACTAACTGGCTCCACTAGTGGACCAACTAGTCCACCCTAGGTTGGACTTGCCCCTTTTGGGGTTGCTATTCTTAACACTTATAGTTATAGTCTTAATTAAGAAGTCTTATCTTAGTTTATTAATATATTAGTATAATTAATATTATTATTTTAGATATTTCTTAATTAAAAAAGATTATAGTCTATATAGCTTAGTAATCTCGCTTAACTTTTTTAATTTTAAGTAAAATAATTATATGACCGCTTAACCTCGTTTAACTCGTAATATATTAATATAAGTACCTAGTATATAGGGCTTTAACGATAGAGAAGGTCTTTAATAAAATAGTAATATAATAAGGTCTTTACTATCTTACTAATTAACTATCTAAAATTACTTAGTTAAAAAAGATTCTATAATTATATAGATTATTATAGATTCTAGAAAGAATAAGTTTAAAAATATATTAATTAATTTATTATACGATTATATAAAGAGTCGGTTTAGTAATTTTAAGAGTTACTAAGAATTAAACCGATAAATCTTTTATATAAGTCGTATAAGAGATCCGTCTTACCTTCTCTTCCCTTTAACGTTAAATTATTATTAATAGGATAGATATAAGGATAACGTAACTTTATAGGCTTTGAGCTCCTAGTCTAATACTATATTAGTCCTTATATAAATATAACTCTTTTATATAGTTTATATAGTTTTTATAGCTAACCTAATATTATAAGGCTTACCTCTATAGGACTAGTAATAGTATAAGTAGAATCTTATTAGTTAGTTTACTTATATAATAGGTAGGTAGTATAAACGGTATAAGTATAGGGGTATTAGTATAACTTAGATTAATTATAGAACTATAGAATACTATAAAGGAAACTCGTATCTATATACTCGTAGCTATAGTTTTAATTAGGAAGTCCTATTCTAGTATATTAGTTTAATGGGCCTTTAGTATATAAACTGTCCCAATATACCAGTGTATTATTATATTAGATATTTCCTAACCGGGAAAGGTCACAGCCCTTATGGCTTAGCGGCTTCGCCTAATCTTCTATATTTTAGGTAAGGTGGTCGTAAGACGGCCTGACCTCGCCTGACCCGTAATACCTAAGTTATACTTTTATCGCTATTCGTAGAATATATTTAAAAGGCCTCGATAAGCTTCTAGAAAAGATTTTACTAATAACGGCGTACTAGTTCTTCTAATATAGCTTTAAAGTAAGTAGTTAATAGCAATGACGGTATTTAGGTCATCGATTAATTTAATTATGTATTAATAAAGTTATTAATATTGATATCGATAATAATCGACCAAGAAGCCGATATCGAAAATGATGTATTAGACCAGGGATCCGTTTACTGTACACCAGTGAATGATGTCATCTTGTAAACTCGCCTTATTTTTACGCCCTACGTCAAAATCGTTTGTCAGCATAGTATTGTGTGGATTTCATTTTCCAAAACAAACCATTTCCTTTAACTCCTACAATTGTGGCTTCCACGGTAAAGCGCTGCCAAAATTCATTTAAAATGTCAGGTCAAACCCCTTCAATAACTGGATCCTGCCTTTGTAAATCTATCTCCTTTACCATCGCCTTTCCATCCTCCTCGCCTTGGCCCCCCAGCAACAATGCTTCGTGCCAGTGCTCCAACTGCCGCAAGTTCACTGGCTCTCTTATCCCGCAAAGTTTCCAAGTCCCCACCGTGAACATCCACCCCGGACTGGCCTCGTTTCCGACATACAAGACATACGCCTCCGGCCCAGAGTCCTACCGGGGATTCTGCCTCAACTGTGGGAGCTCACTTACTCATAACGATGAAGAGGGTCAAACAGAAATATGGTTAGGATGTATAGATGTGGAGTTTCTATCTGGAAGAAAGGAGGGTAGGGTGTTTCACACGAAATTTGGAAGTATGCTTGAGAGGCGGGGCGGATTAGGGCGAGAGCTTTGTACGGCCAAGAGCCATCTTTGGATGGATAACGCGGTGATAGGGGTGACAGATCAGGTTTCTGGGCCCAAATTTTGGAGAAACAGGGCGGATGGACAGGCATTCGAAGGGGACTTGACAGCGCTGTGGGAGGGTGTTCGGGAACGGGCGTAAGAGATGATGTGCTATAACAGCGAGTTTCTCGCATCGCCAACTTAAAGTATGGAGATGCATTCCGCTGTCACTGTTGTTCATTAGGTCTGCCCTATTGGCTTTGCGCTTCTTCGTCTGCGGCATCGTTTTCTTCGAGGTGGTCTACTAGGTAGAGAATTTTGGTGAGCCACATTTCCTGGAAGGAGAGAAATCAAGGACCCGTTTTGTGCTTGCTTAAAGGGGAAGGCACGCATCATTAACCCGTGCTAAGCCAAAGCACAAAGGAGGTGCAGTGTCACATGGTTTGACAATATGGTGCTGGTGGTTTCGACCTCTTTCACTCTCCTAAAGTCAATACTACTAATATCATTATCTTGATGCGCGTGATCCTAAAGAGATGAAGGCCAAGTAGAACAGTCTATTTAACGACTTTCTGTCAGGGACTTTACAGGACAACTGAGGTTATCAAGTAAGCGTCACACTGGGGTTTACTTGATAGATTAGAGCACGGCCACCACGAAAACGTTGTATGACCTAAGCTTATAATATTGGATTGCTTGTTTTTTTAGAGTCTAAGGTGATATCAGAGGTGGTACACGCCATTGTTTTCCTCTGCCTCTCAAAACGTGTCAATATCTCCCTGTTCTGTAACTGAATTGGCCGGGGTAGGAGCCACTCACTATTAACAGGTCGGGAGGTTACCCGATGATATATCCCAGCACCAACAGGTATTGCTATAATCAAAAGAATATTGATTAGCTGCATGATTTCGGCGCGTGCCCACGAGCGGTTGTCTTCGATGATGATTTTGATTGCGGTACTGTTGTTGAAAGGTACGATTTCTGGCATGGTGGCTTGTTCACAGTGTCAGGCGCGATGTGAAGGCTTTGAAAAAGGCAATTGGGTGGTAGTTCTAAGATAGTTGTCATCTTCGAAGCAAAGATGTGCACAACGCTATTTCATGTCTGGATTCTTGCTGTCACGTTACTAAGATCGAAAGCGACAGCGTAGCCTTGAAAACGACAGCGAGACGATGTTGTCGGTCTTGGCGTATTCTCATTTTGGAGCACTAAACCTAGGCATCCCGCTGTCGTGGTTCCTTTTCCGGCATAGCGGGGTTCCCATTCCTCAACCAATTAAGGAATCACGACAAGCAGTTTCTAGGAACTGCGACAGTCGTGTGCATGGAGCGAGACTCTTGCAAAATGCCTATATCAGATGCGCTCACGCATCTTGACGGAGATCCTCATGAACCTGGATACATCACGTTGATCACGCTATCCGCGATACCGCAATTCGTCCTTGCTCCCACCGATAATCTATTCTACGAAACGGCTGGCCTAGCTTTGGCGGCGGCAGCCTCAATACGAAATCAAGATGTTTGATATTAATCCCTCCCTCCCAATGAGTCCAGGCCTTGCGCCTGTTGGAAAAGCTCCCATAGAGGATGACTGCAATCGATTTTTCGCTTCGGACTTTGTCAACGCGCCATACGGATCGGAACTTAATTCATGGCTCCAAGAGGACGTCTTCGAACTAGAAGATGGACACGATATGCAAGCGCAGCAAGAGGCTTCACCATCACAGGGCTCAGCCATCCAGCCTTTGGAGAAGACCAGAATTGGTGAAAATGTGAAATACTGTGAAGAGAAGGAGATGATGGAATACCAGAACATGCTGGGAGAAGAACTGTTTTCCTCAACGACTCCAGGCTCGGCCTCTAAAGAGTACAGCAATTCCCATGAATCTACACTGCTAATCTCTAAACGTAATTCCTCGAATCTCCTGGATAGTCACGACGCTACTCTCCCGATGCCGGAAGATCTCGACAGTCTTAATTTACGGTTGGTCATTGCACAATCACAAATGCAGCTCAGATTAAAGGGACTGGGATTGGATGCCCCAGGAGAAGACCTTGATGAAGCACTACTAGACTCCCAATACATGGCTCTAAAGCTGTACTCGGCTCGACTCAAGTCCAACATCAAGAGAATAGTCCACGACGCTGGCGAGGGAGCCCTGCAGGCCAATGCTTTGGAAGACGCCAATCCCCTGACTATCCAGTCTGGCACCGAAGGTGTCCCTGCAATCGGTCTTGTACGCTTTCCGGGTCCTCACAGCCATCATCAACACGTAGCTGTGCCCGCAGACCAGCTCTCCAGCCCGACCAACGGCTTCCAATGCCCTGACGGGATGCCTGCCTCGCTCAGTGGAGATGAGGTTGCCTCAGCTAGCTTTGATGAATCTTTTCCAGTCTCTAGGGCCTTTGTTACAAGTAGGACACCTTCGGCGCCTTCGCAACAGTCTTTCAATTTGTGTACTGGCTCGCCCCAAGCAGTTTCTGACTCTGTATCTTCAAAGAGAAGGTCTGCTGTTAACGCAGGTTTCTTTGATTGCTTTGATTCTATCCAGATACGCTCTAAGAGACAGCGAACCGTGAAAACAGCCACTGAGAACCGCAGCCTGGTATCTGCTGACGGAGGATCCTGCGTCCGGTGCAAGCACTTGGGACTGCCAGTGAGAGCTTCATTAGCAAACTTTTCAATGCTTCACACTAACGATGTTGAAATAGTGCTCGGGTGCTGGTTCTTCTAATGAAGGGCCCATCCCATGTGGTAACTGCAGGACCTACTTTCAACGTTCTCATAACACTGGAATCTATTTCAGTGCCTGCGTTCGGACCAGCTTCAGCAACGAAACCAATATCTTCTTGTCAGGTAAGACATACATTTGTTTCCAAGCCGGACGGCTAGGTATAGCTGTACTGACACGCATCCTCCAGGAGTCGATCTATCAAGTGACTTTGGGACCAACTTGATTTACCTGGAAGCTGGTCGAGATCTGGATCAGTATCAGATTCCAATCTGTTTCCATGACATTTTCGGAAATGACCCCAAGGCAATTGCGGCGACTTACCTGCTCTCGCTGAATAGATACTACGATCGCGCCGCTGAAGAGTCTTGGACCAATTCGAAGGTCCTTCAGGATAGGATGAAATTGATTGGTTCAGAAAGTGGTTTGAACGTTCTGATCAAGACCAATGGTGTCCTAGAATTCGCAAAGACGTGGTGTCGCTATGCCGGCGAGATTGCGGTTTGCAGAACAGACTTCGAGCAGCTCAGAGCATACGCAAGCATTCACGCATTCGCCGTACTCGACTACGTCCTTCGACCAATTAACCTTCGCGAAGCAGACCTCTCGAAGTTAAAAAAGATCATTGCTTTCACGGCTATCCTATACCACGAGGTCCTCTACATGCGAGATCAGTATATCAAATATACTGAATTGAGCTTCATTCAATGCCGGTCGACACTCGACGAGCAGCACCGACCGGCCTTCGACTGGATAATGGAGAGATCAAAGAATATTAGTATGCAGAAGCTTGATACACTTGATGATCTTTTCCGGAACACTTTGCGGATGCTGATAGCGCGAGCTTTCCCAAAGAAGTCCAAACTCTTCGATTTGCTCAAAGAGAATCACAGTGATCATTTCCTCGACAAAAGATTCTGGAAAATCATACTGAACGACCCCGGCAAACCAAAACACCAACCCTCAAGGATGTCCAGCGCGCCCAACCTCCTATCTGTCAGCAAAAAGGTAAACCCATCGGATATACCGGTCCCCATCATTACGCTCTCGTCCAATCAGGATGTATGTACAGATTCTGCCATCACGCAGATAACAACAGGCTCTCTTAGCTTAGCATCCCAGGATGCGCAATGTGCTTTAAGCAGCGGCCTAGAGCCAAAATCTTCAAGTCAACTCCGAAATTTTTCTTCACCATTGAATAACCTCTTTGCATCAGGACTACGGCACCTCACCGACTTTTCGGAGACACTGCATAGAAGATCTTCCGGTCTCAATTGGCGTATACCCCTAACTAGCAAAACGAAGACCTACAATCCTCCATCAAAGAGTGTGAATACTGGCGCCTTGCTGGAGACCTCGCACTGGTGGTCCTCGATTCCCGGACGGACTCAGATTCGGAAACGGCGACACGGCGGCCCACCCCCGGAGGTCCTCAAGCGAACTCAGGTTCGGCACTGGCAACGCAGCCCAGACATAGAGCTTTCATTGCCGAGCACAATCTCGCAAACGTCAGTGTGGGAGGACATGCCTTTACAGCACGCTCGATATCTCGCCGATTCTTCGTCCCTCTCCAACCCACCGACCACAGCTCCGCAAACAGAAGAGTGAAGGACGTGCCATTAGACTGCGCTCTAAATCTTGCCGTTTTCTTGGGACTCCCTTAACTGGTATCATACTAAGCTTAACAGGCCAGCTGGAGGGTTCGAACTTTTTGATTGAGATGAGTGCTCGGATGGGATCGACTCGATTATGGCCTCCTAGGCGACTAAGGAGTAGGATCAGAAGTTGCTGGAGATTGTTTATCCGAGACTCTAGATTCTTAAAAAATCTACCATGGCTACATAGAAACTTAGGTAGCGACGAACCAACGAAACCACCAATAAAACAACAACGCCAATTGCCTTCGAGTAGCGTGCCGAGACCTTGGCTTGGGTAGGTTAGCTGTGTGAATTTCTACGACTTGAGATGACTGATCAAGTATAGAATCTGCAGTCAGAACCTAGACTTTTTGTATCATTAGGATAGCCCTTTGGGCGGCGCACCAGTCAGAAGCTAGGGCTTGGCTCTGGAGGAAGGATAAGACGCCTTTGGGGTGATATAGAAGACCTCTATACTGTTTTAGAGGCTATACGGATGCAATTTTAAGGACATCGTTAATACAGTCGGCAAGGTGGTAGGCAAGCTCGTTGTTGCGTCTATTCTTTAGGTTTGCGTTCTCAAGGGAAAATACAAAGCATATACCGCGTTGTACATCAAGCCTATTAATGTCCTTAATCTTTGCTATTGCTTTCACCAGATTCATTGGTGCTGCTTATATTAACAGAGTTGCCTTCGGAGTGGGTGTCATTGCTGTAGACTCTGCTCTTGTCTTGTAATGATGCTGCAAGTCCTCGTGGAAGGGCCGGAGTTAGAACTCGCCCTGTTAGGGATCAAATAGATGTTTTCTCGATTGGGACGCTCCTGGCTGGATTTGCCTGAACGTTAGGATAGATCGATATATATTTTCGGATATATACCCTTTCCATTTGCTTCCATCTTAGTGGATGGCTATCGTAGAAACATGGTCAATGCTTTCAAGAAGCTGTCCAATCATTTCTGACCACTATTGTCAGGTCGTACAGTGAGTGAGACGACTGTTTCTTCTGAACTTCTGCTCATTCGTGACCATTCCTGCGTGAATTCCACCCTTGTTCTATAAACCCCTTCAAGGTCAATTCTTTTGTCCTTTGCAGGCTTTCAATCTCGTTTAGTCTTTGGAGGGTTGCTTGCAGATGTTCTTCGAAACCTTCTTGGTTACAGAGATCTCTAAAAGCATTTTGCATTGCTACAGAATCTGCTTGTACCATGGTATCGGAATCGATGGTGAAAATGTTTGCGTGGTCGTGGTCCTTGATAAAGTCTGCCCTGGTCATGATCTGTCTCGCTTCATGAAGAGGTAACTGCGGAATGCCTGCACCACCATCCTTCTTACCTCTTTCAACCAAAGTCTTAGCTAATACCATGGCAGCAACGCAGTACTTTTGCTGGTTTTCCGCATCATTGTCCATATTGGCCCCCAAAATCCAACATTGACTCAGGAGCCAATACCGCTCCCTTTCGCATATGAAGTCACACGCCTTCAGCATATCTGATGATTTTGCGACATTGCTCAGAAAAGTCAAGCGACCACCAATCTTGTCATAGACATGGTTGAGTACTTCTAATGAAACATCTTCCCCAAAATTCCTAAGGCGAAAGTTTTTCAGTGCTGCAACTGCAGGCTCTCTGGCAATATCACGTACAGGGACAACCTGAAGCCTCGTGGCTTTGCCAATCAGTCTCTCTGTAGCCCAGTAATCATTGCTGCCAAACACAACGTTCACCAAGTGACTTGCTGCCCAGAGCTCAGCCCGCTGCTGCATGAGTTCTAGGAGATCGCGGCCATCTTCATCATCGTGGAGAAGGTCTAAACCATTGACTATGAGCACGAGGGGCCGTCCATTCTCTTTTCGTCGTCGCAATGCAATCATCTCCATCTTGTTGAATGCACGCTCGATATCTAATAGTGGAGTAGTGTCTCGTGGGTCTTTGAAGCTGAAGAGACTACCGACATAGTCCTCATGAAATTCATAGTCGAGAGCCTTGCCCAGTCGTAGCCTAAATACCTCAAGGTTGCCGTGCGCTTCAAGCATTACAACACCTGCTCCCTGTACCTTCTTCATTGCCCTCAATAGCATTGACGTCTTGCCTGTGCCCTTCTCACCAGTGAGGACGTAGTACTTTCCTTGCACGGTACCGTTTACAATGCCGTCAATCAAGACCTGTTCGTCTCTAGTGATCCATTCGTCAGTCTCAAACTTTCTCTTCAGGACTTTTGATGTTGCAGCATAAGATGTGTTGTGTCGATTTAGTGCGGCCTGCTCGAGGGACGAGTAACCCACAGCGAAAGCGTTCTCCATCTTGCGAAGGACCAGAGATTTATAGTATCGGTGATACAAATATCCAGCCAGTCCAAGTACCACAATCGACCCAAATGCTGTAGAGGCGCCTTCCAGGATTTTCGAGCCTGCTTCTCCCCAGCTTCGCTGATTCTCACCGTTCTGATCTGACTTCAGCACGCCGTCATGGCGGTACTCTAGTCTTGGCATACGAGATCCACGTGTCACATATTGACCTGGATATAGCTGTCGCCATCTTTGAAGCCGTACCTTCAGTTCATCAGTAACGCCCTTTTTGAAGGCATAATAACACAACTCATACAAATGATGATCTTGTCAGATTGCTTGACCTGACCATGGTTAAACTGCTGACGATAGCTAACGAACAGAAGCGACTTAACGCTGCAATTGAAAATTAAAGGTGTGACTCTTTGAACATCGAAATTCGTGGCAACCTTGAGTCTGCGTTAGTGAGACATGCCTGCTTACACGAGCACTTTGAACTGTCTGCCAAGTTTAAACCCTTCATTCAGCATGAATAGTGGTCATCGGGTGATTTCGTAAAGTGTCCGTTGCCTATCTCCCAATCTGTGCAGCACTGCGCGAACATTTTCTCCGCCTGGAAGCCTTCATCCCATACCTCTTCGCAGAACAAATGCAGACCACAATTATTATCAACAGTGACTGAACACTGGTTTACAGAAATTAATTGAGCAACTCAATATGAGGCGCATGTTTATCCTTTATTTGCATTGCTACCTGTGTTTTGAAAATGCCCAGAAGCCATCACGATTAGGATGCAGCCAGACGCAGCAAATCAAATCTCATTTACTTTATCCGGTGTTCATTGACACAATATATGAACATTTGTTAGAGTTTCCTATCACCATTATCATCAGGAATATTGGATGCCCCGCGATCGCAACTAGGATGGTTCGGGTGTTGAGCCGTTGCTTCGGGGCTAGTAGCCGGTAGTATCACGGATGACACTCGGCATGCCGAGTATCAACGGTGACGGACACCATTTTCCGGTCCCTGATCGAGGTCCAACTGGCTATACCTATAGGTATGTTAGATCAGTGTATCATCTTCAAAGCAATCGCAATTCATCATCAGGAACATACGTAGAAAATGGTTCGGCCAAGCGTCCATCGAGTATGTCTTCCCTCCGTTTCGCCAGTGCTAGCCAGGGTCTGGAGTCAAAAGCCTGGAGTATACCTTAGTAGCATACGTCTTTTCAGTATCACAAATCATTGCAGAGCTGATGCAACACCTTCTGTGAAAACTGAAGTGACCCTCCCTGCACCATCATCGGCGCCACATCAAACACAACACTCTTCGTCTCAGACGCTTCAGCAGCGGCCTTTCAAGGCACTGCCCTTCTCAGATCTTGTACGATCATTTCTGGTCCTGTCAGTCGCTACGTTACCTCCATCGATTCTTTTAAGGTTGGTCAAAGTCACAAAGACCAATGCTAGTCTCCTTGAACGCAGTAGGATCATCCGTTGGATTGTCCGGAACACTTTTTACAAGCACTTCTGTATTGGAGCAACACGAAGCGAGATCATGTCCAATGTTACTGGCCTACGCGCAACTGGAGTGAACGGTATAGTCCTGACCTACGCCAAGGAGGCAGCAGCAGCATCCCCAGATAATTTGGCAAGAAAATTAACTCACGACGATGCGGATCTGTCGAACTGGGTCGACAGTAATCTCCAAACGATCGAAATGCTTGAGGCTGGTGATTATATTGCCTTGAGAATCACTGGAGCAGGACCAGCATCGTGCGATATGCTAGAGAGATACACGAAAGCCTGCACCACCGATTCGGGTACATTGGATTCTGGTAACAGCATTGAAGCGAGCATAAAACAAGAACATTCCATCTTAGAGGACTCTATGCGTCAGTTATGTGCCAAAGCATATTCAAAAGGGGTTCGGATCCTCATCGACGCCGAAGGCTCACGTTATCAGCGTGCGATCGACCAGATTTCACTGGATTTAATGCCAGAGTTCAACACTAATCGCGATGGCAGAGCTACAATTCTCAATACCTATCAACTTTATCTCAAGAGCAACATTGAAAAGATCAAGCGACATCTGCAGCATTCTGTTCGCCATAATTATCTGCTAGGACTGAAGCTCGTTAGAGGTGCCTACATGTATGTGGAGCCAAACAGAGACATTATCCATGACACTAAGCAGGGGACGGACGACGCATATGATGCTGCTGTGAAGTATTTACTGAGCGCTCGTGCTGATGGTCCGGTGGAAAACGGCAATTGGAACGCGGATATAGTACTGGCCACACACAACACACCAAGTGTTCAGAAAGCCTTGCGTCAGTACATGTCTAATGCAAATACAAGGGAACGGATTCGAGGTCTAGGTTTCGCCCAGCTTATGGGCATGGCTGACGAACTGTCCTTGTCGCTTGCAGCGCAATTACGACAGACAGAAAACATATCTACCAAAGAGCAATCCACAACTTCAACGCAAGATCCAAAGTCGCTGAACGCAAAAATACCCGAGATAGGAGTTTACAAGTATACAGTATGGGGAACATTATCTGACTGTTTGCTGTACATGCTTCGAAGGGCAGAAGAGAACAGCGACGCGGCAGGCAGAAGCCGCGCAACAGTCTTAGAAGTACTAAAAGAGCTCACGAGAAGGATTGTATTCCTCGGGAGATAGAATGGTACAGGCGCGCGCAAGCATCAACTAGACCATTTTGTGTCTCACAATCGTGCTGCTTTGCTCAGTCTCATCTCGTTGGACTGACGCAGTGTTTAGATCTTATGCTGAGTTCTGCAATGGTCTTGGACGACACGAACCGCCCTCTTATTCGATCAACCTGTATTTATGCAGTTTCAGCGGCAACCGAAGCCCAGAGCTTTGGATAAACTCATGTACTGTGCGGGAATTGGTTATGCGACGATAGCACTTTTCAGGGCAAAAACGAACATTTTCACGGAGCAGTGGGAACTTTAGCCAGGCGTTAGCAGCTATATCTTTTGGTGTCAATCTGTAAAGAATCACTAGATGAATTCCTTTCTACGCAATTGATTTTTGGAACGATTTCTAGAAAAAGAGTTATGGTTTAAATACACTTAAAGATAGTTGGAAAGTCGAAGTTTCTCATTACGACTTCTGTCTCCAGATAGCATTCACGCCTCCTACAATAACAGGAAAAGAAATAATGGAATGAGAAATAAAGTGTCTAGTGATCTTCTACAGATAGATAGCAAGAGATGTAACTGCTAACGCCTAGCCAAAGTTCTCACTGCTCCGTAAAAATGTTTGTTTTTGCCCTGAAAAGTGCTATCGCCAATTCCCCGCACTTTGTACATGTATCGTTCGGCAGTCCTCAGCCGTAGCGCGGCCAAGTCTTGACGGGCGGCTACCTATTTGTGGCAATTCGGATGGGATCCCGATTGTGCATTAGGCCTTTTGCTTTATCTAGCTAGAACACCATTGAGTTTCCGATAAGTTTTCCCATGAAAGTGTTATGCGATAACCTCTGCGCAAAACATGACTGTTTGAGGACTCGATAACCCGCGCGACCTTTCAGATGGAGCCATCACTCGTAAGAAGGTCACACGCAACTCTGGATCTGCGCAGATGATGTCTTGGGGATCTGGAGATTTAGCCTCACGCTGGCTCTGCGATGTCATTGCTGCCGCGGCAGCTTCGTTCGCGATTTCTCCGCTGGTAGCCGTGGTTGACAGGTGGGCACTACCCTCTAGCTCGAGACTAACTAGGTCTTGGCATTGCCTCATACCCTTCTCCAGAATCATGCTCTCTGCCTGTTCTCCGCCATGCTGACTCACTGTCATACTAGATCCGTGATACAAGTTGCTTCAACCACTCACGCAACCCCCATCTTGCCGTTGCTATGGAAAAACCTCACTCCTCTCGTACGATCTCCCCTCCACTTCCTCACCTCACGAACTACCCGCCTCCTCTTCACAGTCTACTTCGGTACCTACACAACCGCAAATACCCTTGACTCAATCTACGAGCACCTCAACTCAAAACCGTATACCTTCCTCTCCCACACCACAGTCAAAATCCTCGGCGTCTCGACCGTTAGCACCGCACTCACAGTCTACAAGGACTCCCGATTGACTCAAATGTTTGGCGCCTCCACAAAACCACAACCAGTACCATTGCCAAGTTACGCACTGTTCACGGCTCGTGACGTTTTGACAATCTATGGTTGCTTTGTACTTCCCTCTCTGCTGGCGCAACGCCTTGATGACGTTCCTAGTAGTTTCAAACAGCGCTTGCTTCTCGACACGCCTGAGTCTCGCGCGCGAGTCTCTCAGTTGATCTTACCGATGATGATTCAATTTATTAGCACACCGATTCACTTGTATGCGCTTGATCTGTACAACCGCCAGCAGGGTGGGTTGAAAGTCTGGGATCGCTTGGCCAGGGTAAACAGAGACTTGCCTGCGGCTGTACCGACACGGATGATGAGGATTCTACCTGCATTTGGAGTTGGCGGAGTATTGAATATTGAGGTTAGAGCGGCGATGCTAAGGAGGTTTGGGTTTGGTACTGGTAAAGTCCCGGCTGGGTGAGGTGAAACGGTAATAGTCTATTTGAGATATTCTCTTTAATGCCTTTCCAAAAGGTTGGTGAGTACTGACCAAGCCAGGTTTGCAGGTTTGCAGAAGAGACAAGGGGTTGAGTATTGTAGAGATATAGTTAGATTAGGCTCGTCTTTCACGGTTGTATCACGTTGTCTCGTTTGTCTTGTGTGCTCCTATATACGGCTTGAGACAAGTCTTCTCTGCTGCTAATAGTCAACTACTAGGGCAATGCTGCCTCTTTTCAGGAACCATTGATGCATGAAGTTGGTCACATGACTCAATGGATCATTCTGGTAAGCAGCATCTCATGTATCTCGCTCGCTCAGCTTCCATAGAGATCTTTGTTAGCTCCAGCTGCGGAGAAGATGCTTAGAAGGATTACAGGAGCGGACAAAGTCAATCAAGTCAACCCTCGAACTCTCACAGAGATCTTATCAATCCAAGCCTACGTCCCGTTCAAGCTCCTCAACCCCTAACCCCCCGTTCTTTTCTGGGAAACCACCCATCCTCTTTCCACCTTCTTTGCACACACCGTGTAAGCCCAGACTTTGCAAGATACCTCACGCTGAGCTGGTCTTGCATTGCTAGTGCAGTTCTTTCGACTACTCTACAGCCTTAGTGCCCACAACCAGGAGCTTCTAACCCTGTTTCGGCGCATCGGACTTCAGTTCTCCTTCCGGCAGAATCGCGTCATCATTTCCGACTACAGCTTTAGCGGGCGCAAGAACCTTGGCACGTTTGCTAACTAGGGGACTATCGGCATGAAGATTATGGTAGTCGTGTGCATCCAGACAGGCCTGCCGGCTCAGAAGCACAGCGTCGTGTGTCCTTTCAAGCACTTCCTTTTCATAAGTCTCGACCGCCTTCTGCAGAGTCCCATTTCCGCTTTGACTCCAGCCAGAGATGAGCTGCTTTGCCAAGTTTGCGGCATCGGTAATCCCGTGGTTGAACGCTTCGCCTCTGTACATTGTCATTGCATGTGCTGCGTCGCCTGCTAATGTGACACGCCCATTGTGGTTTGGCCATGGTCGCGTCGGCCAATCTGCAAGGTTGAGTGCCGTAACCTTTGTTCCTTCCGGGATACTGTGCACCGCCGTTTTCAGTCGTTGCTCAAAATTTGATGCCATACGACACATCATTTGTCGTCTCTTTTCATCCGTGTTCGGGATGTCGTCTTCCGGAGAAAAGCGGCGCCAGGACATAATGATTTGCCCTTCGTAAAACGGCTCTGTCGTGTGCTCAGATCCGTTAATAGGAGGTGTTGAAACAGTTGAGTACCACATGTACTTTCCAGAATCGGGATGCACACCCTGAAAGAGCAGCGGATCAATCTCGCGAAGAGGTATGACTTGATCCTCTGTCATGCGGATCGTGACGCCCATGCATTTTACAGGCAATGGCTGAAGGTCTGCAGTCGCTGAAGCTTCAGGGAACAGCAGGTGTCGCATCCGACTATTAGCACCATCACAGGCTACAACAAGAGCACCCGTAGTCGTCGTGCCATCTTCAAAGTGCACAGTCGCTGTGTCCCCGTCACCAAGCGCATCGAAGCCTACTAGGCTTTTGCCAAACTTGATATCGATGCCTTCAGCAAGCAACTGCCTCAGCAATTTCCGATTGACTCGCATTCGCTTGCTTGGCGGAATCTCGTATTTCGGCAACGCTGTAGCGAGATTCAAGAACAAGAAGCGTCCAGTATCTCTAACGCCTTGCTCTGGATCAACCTGGATATTTTCCAGCTGCTTGAAGAGGTTGGGAGGTAGAGACTGTTCCAATGCGTTCAGTGCCCAGTGAATTGTGATAGCCCACCCACCGCCCTTCTCCGTTTCAAGGGCTGTGTCTCGCTCATAGATCTCAAATGGTATTGATGCTTGTTTTAGAGCCTGAGCAAGGGTCAGACCAACTATACCCCCACCAATGATAACAACTGGTGCGGAGATCATTGTATCGTGGTCTTGGAATGACTTTCAGCGCACGTTGGTTTAGCTATATACTTCTGGTGAGGCGCCTCGTGCGAACAATAAGCTCACTAGGTACCTTTTCTATCCGAAGAAATCTAGCATCAAGAGCTCGAGATATTTAGGAACTTCTGGAGCGCCTCATTTTATGAAAGAGTCATACTGCATTGATCTGCTGGTACGATAAAGGAATCTGATACAGTTATTAAGATCTGCATGCTGAAAGAATAGGACATGATAAAGAAGCAACGATTGAGGAACAAGCAGTTATCAGAAAGCACGCCCGGAGTTTAGCGAGAACACGTGCTAAATTTCACTGCACGCCTAAATCGCGGCAATAATTGTTTTTCCTGAATTCTTTTGTGCATGAATCGCTAAAATAAACGAGCCTTCATGCCAACATATCTCAAAGTACGTTTTCACTCTTTCACCAAACGGACGACTGATTTGTTCTACAAGGCACTTGCTAGGTTCAAGCATACTCCTGCTCCTGCCTGTTCTTCTCATACTTTGGCGCGCCAGCATGACTACTCCTCCGTCTCTCATGGTAATCAGTCTGCTCGTAGCTAATGAGGATTTCACCATTCTTGCCATGTCGTCTTGGCTCTTCCTTCGCAATCCGGACGACCGTAAAAATAGACTTACACTTGACAAAGATGGCGTCCATCTCTTCAAGAGATCTGTATGCTGTCTCCGGATAGAAAAAGTAGACACAGGGAAAGATAAATGCGTTGCTGAAACTGTCAGCAGGAGCAGAATTAAATTGGAAAGAACATACATGACTGCGAAAATGATGTAAGTCTGGTAGCCTGTATAAAGTTAGCTGTGGTGTATTGGTTCATCATTTAACTCTCTCGCTTACCAATACTTTCGAATGCGACAGGCGTGATCATGACAACCATGAAGTTCCAAATCCAGTTTGCAGTCGTGGATACGGCATTGGCTGGTGCACGAATTTTCAAAGGCACAATCTCTGCTGGATAGAGCCAAGTCATGCCCAACCATCCGACTGGTGACGTGTTAGCATATCTTCATACTCTTCAAGATCTTGACTCACCTGCGAAGCAGGTATTAAAAAGGAACAGGAACACTGTTTCAGCAATACCAGATTGAGACGAACCAATCGAGTCAGTGATAGCAAGAATAATCATACAAATTGACATCCCAGCGGCACCAAACAGCATCAGCTTCCGTCGGCCGACTTTCTCGATCGTGAAGACTGCGATCCAAGACGCCATGAAATACTCGGTGCCGTTACAGGCGGCAATTAGTTTGGCCAAGAATGGGCTGAGGCCAACTTCATTTTGTAGCACGTTGGGAATATAATACGTCTGTGATGATAGATTATTAGCTCGCACACGAATTTTCGTTGCTTACCACGGTCGTCTTTCAGGATTGAGGCACGTACGTACAATCAAGTTGATACCCGATATCTGCTGAAACATCTGATTGATGTAGGCAAGAACTGTACGATGGAAGTGTCGATTTTCGTCCATCGTGAATAAGTCCCGGAAAGAGCCTTTTGAAGCCTCGAGCACTGTATCTTTAATGGCATAGAATTCATCCTTCACATATTGACCATCTTCATCAGCATCATTCAGCGCACTCAGGACTTGCATTGCATCAGCCTCTTTGCCCTTGAGGATAAGCCATCGCGGACTCTCCGGCATGCTGAGCACGAACATAAGGATAAGCAAGCAGAAAAAGATCTGAAAAGCCAGAGGGAAGCGCCATGCGATCTCGTTGGGGTCAAGGAAGTAGAAGCCAAAGTCAACCTGTGAAATATTAGCCCTCTTCCATAGGGAAATAGCTAACAACAAAAACCAACCCAGTAAGCAATCATGATACCTCCGGTGATCAGCGCACCCTCGATCATGACAAGCTGCCCACGTCTATGTGATCGCGAACATTCTGACTGCCATGTAGGTACAGTGGATGTGTTGAGTCCATTGCCCATACCGGTAATGATGCGACCAACGATGAATTGAGCAAGCTGGTAAGAGGTGCATTGTAGAATAGCACCAACAATCATGATGCAGGTACCCAAAAAGATGGTCCGTCGACGACCAAGAGGATTGCCGAGCCAGATACACGCAACAGCTCCTATCACTCGTCAGCATAGTTCTTTTGAGTCGCATAAACGAGTTCCTTACCGCAGAAACAACCTAAATTATAACTGGCAACAGCAATACCTTGATATGTGGACCGATCACTTTTTCCGCTTGTGTGAGGCCATTTGCGCTAGGGTTGATGAGAGGAAAGTGTCGTTGGAAGGATTCGAGGGTGAGCAGGTTTCCTGTAACACCTTGATCATAACCAAATAGCAGAAAATCAATACCGGCAATCACACCAACAGCAATCTGTAGCCTGACGCCACGGAGGCCAAGGTAGTTCCCGCTCTTACCAAACATTGTGTGGCACGCTCTCCGATGATTGACAAGTCAAGCGATGGAAGTCCTGAACCTTTAACTCAAAGATCACCACAACTGCTCTACGCACGATTGTGGAAGAGGCAAGCTGAAGCATCGTGGAGGGATGACGCAAGTGGGAAGTAACAGATCGTTAGTCTATTTTTGAGGCCTCGTTCTTGATTGGCTTCTAGAAGTGACAGGAATGGGGTGTGGGGTCAAGCTCCCGCAAAACTCAAGGCGGAAGAAGCACGGAAAAGCTTCTAAGAGCCCCCAGAAAGCATATCGAGGTTTGGCTGCTTGGAGTGCTTGGAGTGCCTTGGCGCAAGATCGACGCGTACGGCTTGCGTTTGCCGAGATGCCGGATTAATTCAAGTTGGAGAGCCTTGAATCGACACAAGTTATTGTCGCTCAGCTCCATGATTGATTTGTCCATCTCTGTGTTACTTCGCGCTGCTTGGGACCTCGCAATGTTCTTGCTTGATAAAGAACTGCCACGCAAAGTGAGCACATGGCAAGTGGTAGATATTCCATGTGGGCTTCCAGACTCGCGCTACACCATCTGAAGTGTATAACTGACTGCATAAAAATATTGTTCTCTGCGGCAAGGGTCAGAAAAGTTAGCTTGGGAGGTGAGCTATTTCCCCAACACAGTGTTGCAACATCGGTCCACCTGTTGCATTATGTTTCTAGCAGTCACGACGCTAAGTTATGGGCTCAGAAACAAGCCACATCACCGAGTGTTGTCAAATTGAGCACTTCTTTTGGCTCAAATGACATGTATGGCGGGGTTTATGCTGTTTTTTCAAGACTGTAGTGGAAAGGGTTGCAGATGCGTGAGCAAGATGGAAGGCAACCGCACATCTCCGGGCGGTTTCTTCCCCTCGCGGGTCCTTGCATGGGATTCACCACAGGTCCCAACCACCATCGTAACATATCTTCATTGATCCTGTCTGTACACTAAATTCCATCATTATGTTTGACAATCACAAGATGTGATCTTTGAATATCTTTGAAGTGCAATATAGACTGCTACGATGGTCGATGTCGGTAACAAGAACATGACTTGGCACTTGTCGTCACAATTGGGTGCACGCCTTGCGACACGTTAATTTTTTTTATCCGATTTTGAAGGCTACACATGCACATGTAGTTAAATAGCAAAGGGTTGCAATTTTATCTTGAGTTGAGTGGTATACTTGAACTTGATTCGAGGCTGGTTGACAATCACTATCTACGTACTTCGTCAAGATGAGCACAGCAACACTGACCGCCACGAACGCGTATGAGCTCCAAGACGCTCTTCACGCACCATACACCGTGTTTCACCCTTCAGAGAACATACAGAGACTAGGATCCTCCCAAGCTGGCAAGGAAAATTCCCTGAATTACCCTAGGCAGTCACTTCATTCTCATGATGGTCATGGGGCCGACCTCAATGACGAAAGCTTAGCGACAGGCGCACAACCAGCAACTGCACCCGTTCTGACACTGAAGCCATTTAGAGCCAACCTCATCATCTTTCAACTCTCCTTTATCAATTTCCTAGCCTCCATGTCTACAGGCGTGGTCGTGGTCGGCTTGCCCACCATCGCCAAAGACCTTGCTCTCCCAGAACGACTATATCTTTGGCCATCTTCAGTCTACAGTCTCACTACCGGTTCGACACTACTTCTGGCAGGTGCTATAGCTGATGTTGTTGGGCCACGTACCGTGGATATAGTAGGGTGCCTCATTAGTAGCATCTTCACGCTGGCTTGCGGATTGAGCCAGCAAGGAATTCAACTCGTGGCATTCCGAGCTCTTCAAGGTATCGGTATGGCCATGCATTTCCCCTGCAGTGTAAGCCTGACCAGCAGGTTCATACCTAGCGGCAGGAGAAGGAATATTGGGTTCGCCTGTCTTGGTCTATCTATGCCTCTTGGATACTCAGTCGGCCTTGTACTCGGAGGGATTCTGATAACCACAACTGGCTGGCGAACCGGCTTTTATATCGCTGGTGCTATCATGTTGGCACAAACAGCCATTGCGATTCGACTAATACCGGCCGACGAGAAGACACAAGATGTATGGTCGAAACTAGTGAAAGACGTGGACTGGGCAGGTGCAGTGGTCGCATGTGCAAGCCTGGCAATGTTCTCATACGTCCTGGCTGTCATCAGTACGGATAGCAACAACATTCGACAACCGTATGCGATTGCGCTGTTGGTTACTAGTCTCCTTCTCATGCTACTCTTCCCAATATGGATGCGGCGACAGGAGAAGAATGGCAAGCCTGCTTTGATACCAAACTCACTATGGAAGAACATGACGTTTACCACCATTTGTGTTTTGACCGTCTTGATTTGGGGTGTGCAAAACTCAATGGAGCTGTTTTCAAGCCTTTAGTGAGTCATCTGCTAGTACTCTAGTGTTCAGTGCTGACGAGAGTAGTTTCCAGGAGGTACAGGAATACTCGCCGTTTCAGGCTTCTATTCGTCTATTGCCTTCTCTTATCGTCGGGGTTATCCTTAATCTGTCGACTGGTTACTATATTGATCGTGCATCCCCTTTCTGGCTTTTCCTAGTCTCCTCAATTCTCACGGCCGGTGCACCGCTTCTGATGGCATTGATCCAGCCAGCTTGGCCCTACTGGTGGGGCGCCTTTCCTGCACAAATGCTTGCTTCTGTGAGCGGTGATATTTTTTTCACTGTCGGATTGATCATAGTCTCTGATGTGTTTCCGGAGCGGACTCAGGCATTAGCAGGTGCAGTTTTCAATACTGTCGCCTACTTTGGATGGTCTCTTGGGATCAATTCCATGCAGGTAGTGTCTCTACTGGTCACGAAGGGGACATCCTATCGAGACAAGTCTTCACCTCCAGCATTGTTACTGGGATACCAAGCGAGTTTTTGGGCCATGTTTGCGGCGATGTTGACAGCTGCTGTGGTTGGCATTATTGGCCTTCGAAATGTTAGTAAGGTTGGACTGAAGAGAGAGTAAAGCTCGAGAATTTGATTTGTGTTTCGCTTTAGAGCAAATGCTAAACCATCGACCAGAACATGTGTCTGGGGCATCCATGTCAAGGACATGAAATTGGAACATTTTATCGGCAAGCCTTTACCGTATGACTTCTAGGATGTAAAGACGTAGCTTGTCTTCCCCCACCTGCAACTGCTTTGTGTTTTAGGGAACAGATCGGACACAATAGCGTGCTGTGCAATCGGATCAGCTTCCGCGAAGGCGAGAGTGGTAACGGTTGTGTCACTGACTTCAGCAACAGACTGCGCACCCTCCACCCACTGTGACAAATCATGCAAAAAGGCGTATCTGATGTTCTAGCTGGCGTTTCACTAGGGCGAGCGTCTGACTAGGTAAGAGGAAGGCAATGAGAATGAAACGTAGAAGTCGGACCCGGAACTTCGAAGTTCCGGAGCGAGGATAAGAGCAAGATCGAGGAAAGCTGAGTTTGAGCAGTTGCTATGTCGTACATACTAGTGAACACCTGAGGTAACAGAGTCCTCGCCCCACGAAAACGGACACATACTGACTTAAGGACTGAGGTGTGCGCAACCACGAAGATTATTATAGCTCATCATGACCAGGTGCTCCTGGAGGGGCCGTGCTGCGTTATGAGTTAGCCCAGCTAGTTCTAGATAATATGGCTGATAGAAAAGGAATAAACTTACTCATCCCACGAACCACGCTCGCTACGCACTTCGTCCTGGATCACTGAAACAACACCGTCTACAAAACCATTAAGATCTGCGTCAGGCAGATTGACAGGTAACTTGGCTCCTATAGTATTCAGTTCAATGAGGGCAGCACGCGCCGCAGCAAGCTTGGTGTCGTCAGTAGAAACGAGCATTTGTTTCACGACCTCCCTCATTTGACCGTGAAAACGATCATCGACAAATCGTTTGATTCGAGTCCGGTACTCGCCGCCGGGTGCGAGCTGTTTCTGCATCTCATCAACGATGCTGAGTCGCGTATCACTTCGCAATGTCATTCCCATGTTCCAACCCCATGCATCCTCGAGCAGATCGCGCAGTTTAAAAGTCGAATCGACATTGATTTTGGCGAGGCGTGCCAATGCATATTGCCTTCCAGAAGGGTACTCGTCGACGTCTCGTCGCCACTCGGCGTAAAAGGTGATGAGATCACCACCCCAGCATGTGAAATCAGCAAAGTTGACGGTTGTGCCCGAAGGCATTCCCTTGAGAAAGGCTCCATTCATACACGCACCCATATGTGAGATCTTCAGCTGGACGTCGGCATACAGACTGTCATTCAACGACTCAATCATCGTAATACCTCTCCTCTCTACTAAGTCGAAGTACGCGTCATCCATACTCCCGAGAATGGCCCACCAGTCCACGCCATGATAATCTTTATGCCTCAACCACTCCATAACACGCAAATTTGGCGATCCAGTCGGCTGGTAGGTCTGTGCTATCTGATACAGCGTACGAATATAGTCAACAAAAGCTTCATTCGGTCCATTCTTGATGCAGCACTGTACGTTATTACCGCCTCGACAGAGCCATGTCTTGAACTTGCCCCCAGTGCACTGTGTGAGCGCGGAGTCGAGACACATTCCTTCAAAGCGGTCTACTGCGCATCGCTGCCGGATGCAGCATCGGACATCGTTGCCGTCACGTGGGCAGGCGCCTGGCACGGTCCAGCCTGACAACAATCATTCATAACACGCATGGAATGGGCTTGATATTCACTCACCAACATCCTTGCAGCTTGCTATCTTGTCGCAGTGTCCCTCACCCTGGCTAACTGAACAGCGGTCGCCGATCGCCGAGAGAGCTGAGCTAATGAGACTGGCAAGAGTCACAAGCTTCAGTGTCAAGCGCATTGTAGAAAATTGTAACGAAGAGTTTCCCCGACTTGGCTGGGGAGTAGCAGGTTTGAGAGCATGCAAACGCGAGGAATCAGGTACAGCAGTTCCTGGCGGAGGTTTTGTAGTTGGAGCAAAATTTCATGACGGTAAATTACAGTACGTACACGTTCCAGAATCGGCTGGGTTCGGAATGGGCTCAGCGGTGTGAATGCACTGTACTTAACTATCTTGCGTAGCCTCTACATTACTTCAATCACCTAGATTATGTCACCTGCTAAACGTAACAACATTACGACCACGAGCACTCCAATAATTTCCTTCGTGTTTTGATGCTGATGATGCTGAGTATTGATAAGAGGCTGCGTGTGTACCACTACGCGGACTACGTACGAACCGGAGGTTTTCCTGCTCGGATAGCCTTAGAATGCTGATTGTGTATAAATGGCATTTCCAAGCTGTAGAATTGCCAAAGGTGTCAGGACGTAGTCTCAAATTTGATGGAAGTCTTCCATATCCGCTCCTTTACCGGAATGATGCTGATTGACATAATGGTTTGATCCAAGGAAACATGAACACTCCTATAAAGCCTCCTCGTTGTCCTCCTGTGCAGTGGTCTATCATGAAAATTGGCATGTGAGTGATACCTACATGGCCATCAGCATGTGACACGTTCATTTTCATTGAGCTAACCGACTAGTGAATCGTTTTGACGTTATCTGTCAAATACTTAGAATTCGATTGCCGTTGAGCCCACTGCATCGGCGAGACCAGCTTGCCAAATCTTCGCACTTGGATCACAGATTTGAACTTGAGGGATTCGACGTGATTCCATGACGTACTTGACAGTTCTTTGGCCGACAAGGAGAAAGGCAGCTGCGAAACAGGCACAGCTAAGCAAGTGAACAAATTTCATGACCAGGTGGTTTCATTAGCAGGTTTGGGCACACCAGAAAACATCTTCTCCACCTACTGGCAGCATAAAATCAATCATCAAACCTATTTCTGGTCACTATTTACATTGGTGCTTGTCATATGAACGCACGACACCACGCTGAACTTCGTCGCAGACTGCATGTCTACCTCATATCCATGGTCCAGTTAAAGCGGAGCTGCAATGTACGGCAGGAATACTGGTACCTATTCTGCGGGAAGCAACACTCGGCATTTCTCCAGATGAGGCAGAGGTTGCCAACCACACTACTATGGTAGTTGCGCTAATGGTAGCCTGCTGTCTGCATGTAGCGGGTCCATTTCTCGTAGGTCGAGGTAGAGATGCGGATGCTCAGAATGCCACCAACAGAGCGAGGGTCGTCGACAGTGAGGCGGGTGAGGGAGGTGGCGAGGAATAAGATCTAAGGTGTGATAGTGAATTTTGGAGGAGGATCGTGTCTTCTAGTGCGAGTGTTGTCAGTCTTGCGAGAACATGTGATGTTTGCCGAAGCAAACACAACCGACCATGTCGGCCAGTTGTCTGTCCTACGAGCGGAAACTCATTGTAACCCGTAGAGTACGGCATATCCAAAAAGGTGTGACCTTGTGAGCAAGCTCATTTTCCGTTGACAACCCAGCTGGATGACCTCGCGTAAACAAGTCGGCCAAACCATTGGGCTTGATACAAGCGCAAACATAGTCAAAACCTTTGTTCTTGGCACTCGCTAACGTATGACTTGTATTGGCGCCAAGATTCTGTTCCGACTCCCCACGCTCGTGTTCCGCCAGGCACAGCCAAGTCTAGACCACAAGGCCTCGCTTGTTTTTCATTTGTGCCTGAACCAGCCAATCATAGCAGAATATTAAGCACGACTGAATCGCACTCGTTGAGGCAGGAGCCGGATGTGGTTAAATGGCAGCGACTGCAATCCCGTATTTGGTCTGTGAAGGATCAATGTGCATCGTGTGGGATAGAGCTAATCGACACTAGAGCTTGGAGCATGTGAAAGAACTTCAGTAATATCACATATTCGGAGGAAGGAATGTGAAGGAGCGTCGTTAGCAGAGCTCTATGCCATCATGTCCGTCGAATTCACTTCAAATGCTCACGGTCCACCAAGCTCCACTATGACAGAAGATTCCTCGAGATTAGTGACCTTTATTGCGACTTTGACATTCCTCGATGCATCTTCCCAAACGTCTCCTGGATGAAGTTCTCCACCGACAAGGAAAACGCGATCAGTTTCGAAATGCGGGATATTGTAAATCAAGCTGCCCTCGGAATCATGACTACCGCCTGCTGGACACTTGATGTTAACCATGAACTCAGGGAAGTACATCAACTGGCATTTCTTGCAACACCTCCAATTATTCTGGCCTGTCTGATCGCTGCTGCCGTGCATGACTGTGAAAACTTCAGGATCTGATTTATCGTGGTCCCCACCCGCAGCGCAACGGCCTTGAGATTGTGCAAAGTTGAGGCCATGGCACTTCCTGCAGATCTTCCAACCTGCTTGTCCTGGCGCATTTGTATCGTTGACAGCCAGAGCGTAATCTCCACTTCCATCATATTCATGGGATGCGAGTAGTCCGAGGATTCCGGCATAGACGCATGGTGCGAACGTAGCATTGGAGAGTGTTTGACATTTACGGCACCAGCGGAACCCAGTCATACCCTCGCCAGTAACTGTATTATTCAATATGTAGTTCCCACTGCCTGAATGTTCGTGTGATCCACCAGCAGGACAGGCTCCTCGTAAGGCATTCTTAGAATAAGATAACCCTTGACATTTCCGACACCACTTCCAATCATGTTGGCCAGGTGCAAGAGTGGGCTCGAAGGTCAAACTGAAGTGCCCTTCGGGATTTGCTTTATGGCCTTGTCCTGGCTTGGCCGGGCATGAGCCTGCTGTGTCATTCGCAGTGTACCAGACCATTCGGCAATCTGTGCATGATGACCAATCTTTTTGTCCGTTATGGCTGGGATTGTTGTTTACAAGTCTGTAGTTATTGCTACCAATATAATCATGTGTCAAGCCTGCTGGACATACCGCAGTACTTGCAGAGAACAACCCCTGACACTTGTTGCACCAACGAAACCCTTTTCGGCCAGTAGCATATTTTGACCGCAATTCGTGGACTAGAACGCAGCTTTTGGAGAATCCTTGGTCCCAGCCGTCTTGTTGACGATACTCGATGGTAAAAATGCGATCATTGGTCGAGTAGAGGACCATGAGATAGCCATCAAGTTCGGGTTTGTTCAGTGCAAGTAATTTGATAGGAGGAGGGCTGGAACTGGATGAACTGTGGTGGAAGACTCGATCGCTAGCGAGCCATCCAAGTTTATATCGAGTTGGAGCATTCAGTGAAGGTCCCGCTGGTGCAAAAAATCCATTTTGAAATTGTGTTGCCTGTGGTGCTGACATAATGTCATACTTGTCGCCAAGTTCAACATCGGGAGAGGCTGCGAGCCAGGAATTGTTCAGACCAAGGCAACGACCAGATTCATATCCTTGCAATGCAATATTAAGGCTTGAATAATAAGAAACAAGCCCGAAGCTTCTTGTATCGGAAGAGTCGTGGCGACCACCGCCTTCGGGACAAACTCCTGGTCTAGGATTATAGAAGAGCTGACAGCAGTTGTTGCAAAACTTCCAGTCACTCTCCCAGCCAAGGATACTTCCAACGCGAACATCTCCTATAGTGTAGTTGGCACTCTGCGAAGGATCGTGAAAGCCTCCAGCAGGGCAAGTTCCCTGACCGGTTGGTGTTTCTGGTCCAGCCCAACAAAGAACCTGACACTTTCTGCACCAGCGATGATTTCTTATTCCATGATAGTTTGGGAGTTCCATAGCTAGAGAGTAATCACGACTACCACCATGCTCGTGAGTTTCACCCCCAGCACATTTCCCTAGATCTGGGTTTCTGGTGTAAGTAAGGCTCTGGCATTGATTGCACCGCTTCCAGCCTGGCTGGCCCCAGGAGCCACCAATTCCGAGAGTCGTTTCACCGAAGTCGCGCCCTGGCCATCCTCGAGTGACGTTGCCTTCGTCACAATTCGCATTCACAATAGCAATAATGCCTCCATGGAAACGGGAAAGGTCGATTTGATTTTGAGAACATAATCGTTTCGCTTCAGCCACCCAAGCGTTTCGAGCTGGGGTCTTGTTAGTAGGGCTATGCCAAGGATCAACGCCATCTTCGACAAAGGAATATTTCATTGTAAACCAGCCAAATACTTCAGAGTTTTCCAAAGATATTTTACCATAGGATGCATCTCGCCAATAGTCGAACAGACCGCCTTTGCCAGAAGATGACACAAAATCGAAGAGGTGGGATATCGGAATATCTGGCACAGCTGTATCTTTGAATCTGAGGAGGACAATTGCGAATGCTTTTGGTCCCTTTAGATAGGGAAGGGATGTTTTGCTGGCACTCATGGCTCCCAGACAATTGTGAGACCGAGGACAGGGCCAATGGTGATGTCGAGCCTCGATGGCCAAAATTGCTGTAAGCTACGAATTGCTTGAGTTGCGGAAATGGAGATCCTTAAAAGACGTTGAAACATTCCTCAATCCATTCTTTCACGATTTTCCATCTGTTGTTTCGCAACAAGCGTGCTACTCAGTCTTAGGAAATTTCAACAGGCTCGAGTCTGTCGAGCGCTGTAGAGTAACACTAATACAAGACATAATACAACCCAAGAGTTAATCTTGTATGCATTGGTAATACTGAAGCCAAAGTCCGAGTTTGCTTTAAGCGTGGTATATGTTTCCTGCCTTGGTATAATGTCATCACACAAAACCTAGAAGACAGCTACTGTGCCATCATGCTAACCGGTGCGAAATAGACCCTGACCCTTTAGATGAACTCGTTTGAGGAATGTAAGCGAGGTTTGGTGCCTAAAATATAGGCTTGCAGGTGGCTTGCAGCACCAAGAAAATAGGTGGACGGTCGTTCGCGTATTGGAAGTGGAGTCTTTGTACGACTACCATTTTTTGATGTGACAAGTAATAAAGTGGTCAGACCAAATGAATTTATTACCGGCCTTTGCATTAAGGATAGCCTTCTTTGATCTCACTACAACAGTTGATTCAACCCCTCATAAAATCTACAAGTTGCCTAAAGGCTTCTGTGAGATCGATAATAAACTTCAAAGATACTTCAGCAGCCGTTTTCAGCGGCGCCGGTCTAATATATCAATCTTTTGATGCTTAAAGTGATTGAGTGCTCTTCATGTTCTCAAGGTTGAAGACTCCAAGAGATCAACGCCATCGCACCACATAGTTAAGACCCTTCCTCAGTGATTGCTAGCATGGACTGGAATACTGCTCTTCCATTTATCGCAGCTTTAACACAGGACTTAACTCTAACGACAGAAACAACGAGGCAACAGCTAATCGAAGCTCAACAATATATTGCACGAGCTGTTTTGAGTGGGCAAGATGTCAATACTTTTGGCTTCCTCTCCACGTCAAACATTTCAAATCCACCCCGTGTGAGAGACCCGTCGACTCTGAACTATCTCAAGCCACAGTCTTTACCAGTAACCAATGCCCCCAACTGCCTGCGCCGTGATTTTGCCATTAAGTCGTCTGTGGATCCGCGGGTAATATATGGCATTGCGGCTGGCCAGGATCCTTCTATAACTTTTGGACCGTTCCTCGACAAGTTCGGTCGCGTTATTGCCATCGACGTATTCGAAATTACGACTACATTCCCAGTTAGTTTTCCTAACTCTGATCCTTATCTATACCTCACCATGCAATTCGAGCCGCCTGGTACCACCAGCTTGGCAAGTGGAGGTGTATGGATTCCAGCTAGACAACTCGTTCCATCAGCGCCAGTGAATTCGTTTGTTGGGCTCAAAGTCTTGAGGGGACAACTGGATGCTCAACCAGGACCAGCGGCAAAGTTGACCTTGGAGCTTGCGCCAGTTTTCATAGTAGAAGGTTCAGCAGCGTCCACAACGGCACCATCTAAAGTTTGCTTCCTTTTCAGACAAAGTACGGGCCGCGCAACCTTGGTGCCTGGTTTGAGTACCGGAGGAGCGATTTCAATCTTTGGAGAGCAGATCAACTTGCAGCATCAACAACTTGCCGCAGTATATGAACAGGGGCTTGGGCGCGTCAATTTTCCAATGCAATGCGACAGATCGAAGTTTGGCGTAAGGCAAGGACAATTTGTGCTTGGAATGTTCCAAGGAGAAATCTCTGTTCTCAACGCGGCATGGTCCCTGCCAGTCGTGGTTTGGCCTAAAAGGAATTTTTCGGCGCCATCAGGTCCAGGAGGCTTCGCACTATCACTTGATTCAGGGCTCTTGATTCTTCCCGTGGGCAGGGACACTGAAGTATCATGTGGCATAAGTGTTCTCATAGCTGAACCAGGAGGAATAGCGATCGGAGGAGCGGTCGCTGTTTCACCAGACAAGTCTTCTTTTATCAATGTTGGAAGCCAAACAAGGGCAGCAAGTGAAGACGGCATACCCGTTGCCGCAATCAAAAGCACAATTGCATTTCGAACTCCAAAGCAATTCTCATTCCGCTATATATATCAGCTAGACGGCAATGAATCATGGAGCTACCTGCCTGATGTCTTCGCTTCCCTCGACCAACCGCGAGACGTAAATAACTCTCGTATACCATTCACGTCGCCATCCTACACAGTTTTCACCAGAAACAAAAAAGCCAATGTCACCCGATGCACAGTTGAAGCCTCTAGGGCTCTCTCTGATGACCATGACTTGCTATCCTTTGCGATTCGAAATCTTGTGTTCAAGACTGACCGAATCAACGACCTATATCTGACGGGCGAGTGTGCCGACAACACTTTGCAGACTGGAGTTATCTCACTGAATACATCGCTGTGGTACACGCTTCCTATATTGCCAGATCCTTATGCTACAAACATATCCTTCGATCCAAAGATGGTTATGGAATACGGATCTTTAGGGAGTTTAGATTTCAGGTTACGCTGGTCGCGAGAAACCAGTTTTGATGTCGACATATCATTCCCACCTTCTTTTGATGTTCGCAGACATATAAATGTCGAGTTTTCAGAGGATCCTAAAGACTTGCGCAGTTTCAACGATATCCTTGGTAGCGTTGAAAATACCTACGGCATGCCCTTGCGAGACGGGGCCGTGCTTCTGGATCTATCAACCAATGTTTCTCAGTTCGGCATCTCGTTCAATCTACAAATGGAATTTGTCACATCTGACATCTCATTAATTGCGGATCAGCCGCAGCAAGTAGTATCTGAACTCGCACTACAGTGTCCATTGCAGAATGTACGAGTTTTTACCTTGCCTTCGGTGCAGTGGGAACCGATCACTCTTCTGAATCAAGATGGCACGTTGGGACCTGGAAGTTATGAATTCTCATATTCTGGCCCACCCACCAAGCTCCAATCAAATTCCGCCAACTTGACGCCCATAGCGCCTCGAGAAGTGATCGACCAAGTCGTTCTCAACCAAAGTCAGACATCTTCTAGTGAGCTAGTGACTCTCTTCTCTCTTCCCTTTGGTACAGTGGCGGTTGTGAAAGCATTAGGGTATAGCAATGACGTGCAAAAGTCACCAGAAGTGAACAATGAGCGTCCGGTATTCAATCCTCCCATATTGTCAGCAGAGTCCGACTCAGTCGGTGTTGACATGCTATTGGCAGGAGGAGATCAAATTTCTATAAAAGCAAGGATCCCATCTCAAACATCCGCCAATTCAATAGCTCCTGTCACCTCACCTTCGCTCCCAGGCACTGCGGTTCCACTATATGTGAATTTGAACCACTCCAGTAATGCCAAGTCTGTGCTGGGACCGATCATTCCCAGTGTCTTTCAGAATAGTTTTAGAAACATGGTGCCTCTAACACGTATTGATATATCGGGTTATGGTGAATCAGTCTTCAGCAACTGGAACGCTGTGGTACCACTCACAGAGGCCGGCATTTCGAAGGTCTATTTCGATGTCTTCTCTGGCCGTACCTCACGAGAGCTTGTTGAAATGACCAGCGTCCTATGTCCCTACATGGCACGGGTAGTAAGAACGATTTCTATTGAACGGGCAAGCTCTGGCACCGTGTTCCGTCGAGACAGTGGCTGGCAAGCAACGAGCGACGGAGACTACAGTATTCCAGGATCTGACATCAAAACACATCCAGGTGTTGTTCTGGGCGTCTCGAAAGTCACTAACATCCGTGATGTCAATCCTGCAGCAGGGGATGTAGTCAAGTTCGATTGTTTAATGCGGCTTGAAGATGGTGAAGGCTTCATAGATGTTCCGGCTCGTGACCAGCTTGGGTTTGTTGTCACTGGAACAAACAATACAACACTGAGTGCGACTGAAACTACTAGACGCAACGTGGCTCTCCCTAGCGCTCGCGACTATGCCTGGAAACTGCTCGACCTTCCTTTGGGTGGTGCCATTGACGCTGTCGTCAACGTTGGAAAATCAGGGATGAAGACTCGAATAACCAGCGTGAGCGTCGCGCCATGTAGGAAAGATGCACAGAATCCCGTTCAGTTCGCCATGGCTGCCTGGGGATCACCAGTGTTGCCAGGAGAAGGCCAGTGGTCACTCGCGAAAACATTCATGGACGGTACTGTAAAGGCAGTCGACGGCCTCAAAGGCGTGCCTCTAATTCGAGAAGGATTGAACCCAAAATCGATTCCTCTTGATACTCCGTACCATTTTGCCGACCCCACCGATCTTTTGAAACTTGCAGATCCTAATGATCGTGCGAAGGCCGTGAGGAACACTGTATACAGTGTTGTGCACGCTACAGACTCACATCGTCTTCTTTTCCCCGATGCCGCCCTGGATCAAGTTAAGAAAGGAGTGAAAAGCCTTCTTCCTCCTGTGCTTGCAGATTCATTTGCTCTAGGGACGTCAACCGGCATCTTCCCGAAGATCGCAAATTGCATCCCTCTGCGAAAGGACTTGAACATTCCAGATGAAGCACAATTGCTTCAGCTTGTTGGCGGCGATAACATGCTCTTCAACCCAGGGAAAATTTCATTAGATAACTTAACGAGAGAACTTCAGAAAGATGGTAATGTTGCGTCTCTTATTCAGACCGCCGGTAAACTTGTTGACAACGTTCATATACCCAGCGAAGTGAATGTTCTTGTTGACACAGTGAAACAAGTTCAAAACCTAGATCTGAAGAATATCTCTATGGTTGCTCAAAACGAAGCTAAGAAAGAAGTCAACCGCGTCATAGGTGATATCAAGTCGGCTGTGGGCAAAGAATTGACTAAGTTTGTGAACTCAAATCACATTTTTGGTGAAGCTCTTCAGGAGGTCAAGAAAGTTGTCTCGTTTCTGGACACATTAGGTGTTCTACCTCCTCTAAAAGTCTCGATGACCAATGAATGGGCGCTTGAGATATCGACAGGTATGGGCTTGAAAGAGTTCTTGGAGAAAATACACGACCCAGCCACGAAGGCACTCATGACGAAGTTCATCCAGGACTTCGAATTGGCGATTTCAGCTCGCAGTACCTTGAGCGAAGCCAAGTTTAAGTTGAAAATGCATCTGACAATTAAAGTAGACTCTGGGTTTGGTCTGATGGCTATCGGAGTCGCTGGGTTTGACCTGGGCCTTAGCACTGCTACTGGACTCTCTCTTAGTCTGGAGCTGGGAGTTGGCATCGGAATTACTTTCACAGTCGGGCCATTTGGAGCAAGTGCATACTATTCGCAGTCACAGACAGTCATGAAAAGCAAGGACATATGGGGTGTGGGGGCGACTGCGGTCGTGAAGGCGCATGTGGACTTGGTTGTAGCCACAGCCGATCTCTGCCTAGAAGCTAAATTGATGTTAATCGGTGGGACTTGTCATGACCATGAGACTGAAACGACAATATGGGCATGGGCACAAGTCAGCATTGCCCTGGATATCAGCATCTTTTGGGTTGTCAATGTGAGTGTCCATGAGTCTGCGGAATGGAAGAGTTGTCTGAAGAACGGTGGATGCGAGCTCGAGCAAATGAAGTGAAATTGGGAGGAACAGCTAACTGTAGATGGGTAGATACTGGTCGATGACCTTTTGAGGAATAAACGCATTTGCTTGCGGAGTTTCCAATTGCTTAAGCACGTGAATTTTGGCGAATTTGTTTCATCAGGTGAAATAATCTGTATTGACTTTCGTAATACGATTTGTGATCGTCTTTTGAAATCTCGTACAGAGTGGCTGATACATGCCCAGACATGCACCTTAGCCGGGCTGAAATAAACACGAAGTATCCATCACAAGAGTGGGGGGTATTATGGTCATGAATGATTGGTTCCTCATACAATACCACAATTCTCTACGACCACCTGCTCTGATGTAGCGGCCTCTGAATGAGACGCCTCTGTACGCGTACGAGTTGTTCAAGTTAACTGTGGCCTGAATCTCGCAGCCCTGTTCTCGAGACAACGGCCAGCATCGATTGGCAATCAATTTCGACTTTCAACCTGCCAGTTGTATCTGCACCCAAAATGAGCGACAAACCTTCATTAGTGGTACTTCCGTATCTACAGGGCTGGGATGGGAGCCATCTTTTTGTTCGGGTTCTTCTCATCCCTAGGGGCGACCCGCTTGCCCCTCTGGACTCTGCTGCTGCGAACTCCCCCAGTTTCCCAACAGCCAATTTCAAATTCGATTTTCACCTATTGAACAACCTAGAAAAACTCCCTTCACTTTCAAGTGGTGATGTAATACATAAACTCACGTTTGATGCAATTCCGGCCGCCCTTGGGATATTCAAGGGGATCTTGGCGCAACTGACATCAGCTGGTCTTGCAATTGACCCAAATCCACCCGGGGATGGTAGGGCGGGAGGGGCTGCTCTGAGTGTTTATAAACACCTGCCAACATCTTATCGAGATGCTGTTGGAACTGTATCGCAAAGCAAGCTTTTTCCTACAGGAAAGCGATACTCTTGCATGTTGAAAGAAAGAACAATCCCATCGAAATATGTCAAGCTACCACAAGCGAGCAAGAAAATTGCTTGGGGAAGATTAATTGCTGCGCTGTTACGAAAACCAAAACTTGCAGAAGCTGCGGGTTTGATTCGCTCAGCTTCTATCCCAGTCTCCCCAGAATTGCTAGAGAATGGTGCTTTCGTCTTTTTGACAGTTGCTGCGTCTAGTGATGCACCAAAACTTCCCCTGAAGACCTTTGCTGCTCGAATATCAACTATCAAAACTCCACAAGATCTCTTCAGTCCTGTCTTCTTTCCAGTTCAGGACCCTGGTTCGTCGTCTACGACAGCTCCCTTATCAGATTATATCAATATCTTTGCTGAAGCTGAAGACTATGACGATGGATGGGCAAAAGCAGTCCACTGCACACAGCCACAGCAGCTTGATCCAATGAACGACAAACCTGACGGAACACGACCAGTTGGCGAAATGGGCATCCGCATCGGCTGGGATGACGAGCAAGTCACCACGTGGCTAGATAGGCAAATGGATCCTACTAACATCAAACTTGATGGTCCGTTGGGTGTTCAAGGTTACCGACTTGATGTACAAACGGAGGATTCAACAGCTTGGCATTCGTTAGTCCGAGCTCAAGGCCCATGTATTATCAATGGAGTTACGTATGCACAATACGACGGTGATAAGGACGAACTTGGCGTTGAGGTTCATCCCTCACAGCAACTCGACACCGATGAGAGGTCAGTCTTCTGGCTCCCGATTTACTTCGCTGCTTGGTCTGGTCCCTCTCTTGTCACTACAGATAATGATCGCATTCGACTCACGGGGGGCAAAGACCAGAGTCAAGAAATACAAGTCAAAGGTGTTCGTCCAGATGTCGCACTGACTTATGGCAATCTTTACAAATTCCGTGTGCGACTGATGGACCACACCGGAGGAGGGCCTACAATTGGTAGTAGTCCCAGCAACCCGGGTCTTAATCCGATCAGCAAGATTCAATTTCGCCGATGGATAAGGCCGCTTGCTCCAATTTTTGTGAGCGAAATCCCTGTTCTTTCAGAAGAGCTAGGAGCTGAGAGTGCACCCTCCAGCATGGAAGTAAAGCGCCCAAAACTTACCTACCCTGCAGTTGTATGCACTGGGCATTACAGTAACCCTGTTGAGTTATTGTTGCGAGATCTGGAAGCAATGAAGCAGCTGCCACAGGAAGAACGGCGGGAGCCATCGCTTCCAGACCCAGATGTTGATAGCGTCGAGATCACGGTCTGGATTAGCACTTTGACTCAAGACCCTCTTGCCACGGATGGGGCTTACATGAAACTCTACACAACAACTCGCAAGTTTCCGACAGGCATGGACCAATCTCTAACAGTCAACTTCTCATACAACGATGTCAAAGACATTTTTGATCCCATTGAACTTCCTCAGGGTTGGAATTGGGATGCGAAGACGGGTCCCCTCCTTTTGCCCAAGTCTCGTACCATAAGGTTGAAGGTAGTTGCGCTTTGTAAGGAAGATCTTAGTTTCAAATATTTTGGAGCGGAAGATGTTCGCCGCAGCCTACCAGTTTTGCTTTCTCTGCGACAAAATTCGTCCGACAAGGAAAATCTTCTGGTTGAAGAGACAACAAGCAAGACACTCAATGCGTACTTTCTCCAGCCAGATGCTACAGAAACGCCTAAATCGCAAGACCAACCAGCTGATGTTGCATCCCGGCTAGCTACCATGCTCGGTCTAAGAAACAAAGGAATGACCATGTGTTCGATGCCTGGAGAACGAATTGTCTTTGCATGCTCAGGAGCTATTAGACACACTCTGGGCCCAGATAGAGCTACTGTCTCATTTGCCACCCAAGTTGATATCACGCTGCGCTGGGTTACTGTCATACGACTTGTCTTGAACCGAGATTGGACCTGGGACGGTTTTGGTTTAGAAGGCATTCGTGTTAGAAGAGATGGGAAAGACATACTAAGGTTTGCACCTAATCATAATCTCAACCACGATGCACTCCTAGCTCCTGGCCCAGATAGGAAAACAACAACACTGGTAATCTTCGATGCCATAGATCCTGACTCAGGTATCTCTACACCCCCAAACGAACTGCATCCAAAGTATACTGTCTCTTATTCGCTCATCGGAAGACCTGAAACGGAACTCGTTACTCGAGAATTCAAAATTGACCTCCCAGTAACATCGGCACCGAGGCAGACACCAAGGATAGTCTCATCAGGCATTGCATTATCTCCATATATACCAAGCGATGATTACTCTACGACAAACGTTCGACAAAAAGTACTCTGGATTGAGTTTGCCGAGCCAGTTCTTGATCCAAGAGACAACTATTTCTGCCGAATGCTCCGCAATATGCCAGATCCTCTTATTGGAGTCAGTTCAGGTGACACGGGCATTCCTGAACCAGCTCTCCCTATCCCCTTGGAAAGAACTCTTCGAGTTATTCCAGATCAGTCCAATGACTGGTCGGGATTAGATGCTATGCAGCCTCTCGCAAAATCAGTCTCATCTAACCGCCACTTCTCAATTCCTCTTCCACCAGGCATGTCTCCGTCATCACCAGAACTCTTTGGATTTTTCACTTACGAGTTCCGCATTGGCCATGCCGACCCTGAACTATGGACCACGGCACAAGGGCGATTCGGTCCACCCCTTCGGTGTGCTGGCATTCAGCATCCAGCGCCACAATTGACTTGCAGCATATCTCGCACCGACAGCGTCATTAGCGTCTCCGCACCCTGCGCCATATCAGTACGCGACGGCATGAATGCCACGCCGGACTACAACCGTCCTAGGATGTTCGTCTTGCTGTACGCCCAAGCTGTCCAGATAGCATCTGCTGCCTCTCAGTCAGCCCCTACGAAACGAAACATTCTTCTGTTCACACACGAAGGCACGTTCGGGGATTGGAGTCGGGGTTGGAGTCCAGGCGTAACGAGCGATCCATGGGCCCCACCCGGTGACCGAAATGTCGGTACCCCTATTCGGCCAACGTTTCCGGACCCTAATAACATGCCAAAGAAATACGCGACAGCGACATTCTCAGTAGACGAGGTGAATCGTGCCCTTGATGGACTGGGACTTTGGCGCACAACTTCGCTCAGCGCCTTGGCTGTCGAGATGTTACCACAGGAAAAAGACCCGGTAAAGCAGCCTTTGGGAGCGGATATCGGAAGGCAGAGGATTCTTAGGACGAGTACCCTGTGTGCAGTGCCAGCACGCTGTTGATATCAAGGAAGTCTATTCTCGTAGCAAGCGTGTCGATAGTTGTATGACACACTTTTCGAAGTTCACTTCACACCGTCAAGGGGCGCTCAGGTGATCTGAACCGTCTATTTCCTTGATTGTAAGCAGTAAGGGTTTGCATTGGGAGTGAACGTGATAGGCAAGGACCTACGAATTGAGCGTACCTGGATATACCTTCCCTGCATTCGTCAGGACATCGACATGGATTTTACGCGTCTTTGGTTAGAAATGTAGCGTGCGTAGATCAACCAGCATAAGTACCTTTGGTATCTAATAAGACTTGAGCAGTAGTCATGTCTGGTCTTTCGTGCTTAACTTTATTCGCCCCCTAGTCCACCTTGACTTGCTTCCTGTGCTTCCTCGCCCACTTCAGTAATATCTCTTCTGACTTAGTGGCAGCGCGTCTAGTATGTGGAAGCTGTGGCGCATACAGACGCGAACAAGGTGACTCAATCGAAATTCCCAGAGTAGAATTTCAATCAGCATGATATTCATGGTTCCCGTGCTGCTGTTTCCTAATTCCTTCAAGCACCGCCACTCGCTTCCCTGTAAATGCTTATCAGCCTCCCGTTGCCAGCTGTCACGAATCGCTCGGCTTTCGTCCTTTCGCCGCTTGTCTCGCCCTTTGGTAGCCACTGGACGCTCCATAATCCCTGCGCTTCACTCTCGCTGTGCGTCGCTACACAAGTTCTCGTCTCAACACTCCACACCTGGCACGACGTTAGTGGCTCTTGTTTTGAACTTGTCGTTCGGGGCTGGTTGGCTTACCTTGACCTTCCCGTCCATACTCCCGCTCAACAGGTATTCGCCTGTATGACTCCAATCTAGACTCGTGATCCATGCATCGTGGCCGCCGAGGTTCGCCACTGCCTCGCCAGAGCGAGCATCGTAAAGGGAGATTATGCGGGCATCGCCAGCGGCGGCGAGGAGGGTGCCACCTGGAGAGAAGCGAATTGTGCGGACGGGAGAGGCCTGAGTGGGGAGGGAGTGGGTGAGGCGGGTGGTGGAGGTGTTGAAAACGTAGATGTTGCCGGATGGGTGGGAGGTTGCTGTTAGGGTATTGTCGGAGGACTAGAATGATCGGTCAAGTTAGATTTAGTCAGACCGATGTGAAGCATTCTTGGCGAGCAAGGGACAAGCCAGGCGCGGTGGGTACTTACAACGTCGACTGCTAGTCCGAAACCACCTCTCGTCTCCCACTCCGCGAATTTCTTGGGAGTGACCTTGACACCATCCTTCTCATCCCGCACTAATTCCCAGACGTTCACCCGCCCATCATAGGTCGTGCCAACCAGGTACTGCCCATCACTGCTCAATGCTGGCGCCCAGAACTCGCCTGCTTTCTTCGCCGCCGGAATCTCTCCTGCTGCCTTCCAGATTCCATCGACGAAGCGCCAGATTTTGGTCTCGCCGCTGAAACCGACAGAGACAAGGGTGGTGTGATTGGCGGAGAGGCTGAGGTGGTGGGTGCCGAGGGGATGGGCAGATTTCAAAACTTGGGAGATTTCAAAGTCAGGTGTGGTTGTGGAGTGGACTTTGATATCTGGCGAGCCGGAGCCGGAGATGATTTGGGTGGGGGTTGCCGCGAGAGTAAAGATGTCGGTTGTGTGGGCTGGAAGGCGGGATTAGATTATAGAATCAAGGCCGGAAGAGTCAACTTCCCATCATCTATTGAGTGTTGGGCGAGATATTGTTTCGACTATGGTAGATTTGATGTCAGTGTCAGAAAGGGAGAGTGTGGAGAATTGGGCCTACCATGATGGCGGGCGAGTATCATGCTCTACTGTAAAACGATTAAAATTTTGACGGAGCGAGTAGTTGGTGATTTGGAGAGAGAAAAAAGCTTTACAAAGACTATTTGCAATTGTGATGATTGTTGACTTTGTTACATTTCTATACAAATTTACGTGCTTCGCCAACGGCATGACGTAAATTACATATGACAATTCCACGCCCCGGAGAACTCTTGACAAGTCGCTCTTAGAGACGGTCTTCCTCGTGGCCCTGAGAGTTCTCCCATCTCTATAGCAAGGTGAAGTTGGGTATTTCCTGCGCAGGTTGTCTGCCGAAATGGCTGTTGATGGAGGTTGCTGCATTTCGTGATCACTCATGCCTATCATCGATGTTGGACGGCATTGGTGCTCCAAGCACTGACTTCTCCGGTTGGTTGCATGGTCGAATGTTTCTGAATCACCTCGAACGGCCTCAGCATCAGCGTGAGATGCTAGGAACTCGACGCGCCATCGAAGTGTGATCGATTTTGAGTAATTTGCAATGTCCGGGAGCTCATTCCACCCTTTCAACAAGAGAACTTTTGAACAGGTCTTCTATCTCTTCATGCGTTTACTCTGCTTGTTCCGACAGTCATCGTAATTATACCGTCGGCGCTATGCCTCCTTTCCCTTTCTGTATTTGCTTGTTCATTGTCTTTCCATGCTTCGGTCCGCCAGTGTAAGGGTCCTTCTTCTTCGCAAATAGATGCTTAATTTCTGTCCATACAATTAGTGTCATAGCGTAAGAGGTTGCACGACGGCAGCTTACCAGCTACACAATACGGGCATAGAAAATGCGCCTTCTTCGGCCTTCCACAACCTGGACAAGAATTGATCGATTTGAGATCTTTTAGTGCTTTGCCTGCCAACTGACGATGCCGCCGTTTCATGTGCGATGTCTTTTTCTTCGGCACAGCTTTCAGTATACCTTCCCATATGTCTGATATGAAGCCCGGTATCTGGATGGATATGGAAGGTAGTGTGAGCGTCGGCAACAGGGCGAGGGGTGATCTTGATGGCGACGAGAAAGTTGGAGAGCCGAACAAGAGTCGCGACAGGTTGAGGCCCGTCTGCCGTTGTAGTAGTGCCATAGCTACGTTCGTTGTGCTTTGATGAAGTTGAAGGTCTGCTCACTTATCGCGACATATTTCTCAAGCAGTTACGGAGTTTGGCAGCTGCAATGATCAACGCACTAACCAAATGAGGTAAAGTGCGCTTCCGTACTACCAGAATGTGTCCTCCACCAAATTCTACAATTACCTGCGTACATTTGCTCATGCATCGTTTGAACTACGTCCGTCTTGCCGCCTGGCCTGGCCTAAGTGGCTGTCTTTGCATTCTGTAGTCACACAGGGCAAGGTCAAGGGCAATGCGCCAAGCTCGTATTGAAAATGTTAGGGTGACTTGGCCCGACACATCAGCCTATTTATGCCAGTGATAGAATTAGTAGCCTTTACAATTGTGAGCTGGTGCCTTCGGAAGCTGATGCAACCTAACCTCACAATCCTAGCCCGGCTTCAACGACAACGTCTTTTGGTTCTTCGGAGCACTCTTAAGACTTCACTATACCATAGCGCCGAGGAGAACATGAGCGCATTTTATAAATCCGATCTGGCTCAGCGCATTCGGGCCGCCTTCCACGGACTCGCTGTGTGTGATGCTTTAGGAGCGCCGCTGGAGTTTCAGCAGCGACGCCATGATCCAAACTTCTATATCCGTGACATGCTTCCCAACACGAATTTCGATCTTCCCGCCGGCCATTTTACCGATGACACATCCATGGCTCTTTGCTTGGCCTTTTCTCTCTGCCAAAATAATGGGCAACACGATGCTGTTGATCAGGCTGGGCGGTACGTCATGTGGCTAGACGAAGGCTATATGAGTTCTCTCCCCAAAACTGCCTTCGACGTGGGTACCCAAACCAGACAAGCCTTGCAATACTGGCGTACAAAGCCTTCGATTGAGACGCAGGAATTTGTGCGCAAGAAGTTCAACGAAGACTGGCGATGCGGAAATGGCAGTCTCATGCGTGTCCTGCCTTGTGCTTTGGTCGCAAACACTGAAGAGGAGGCAGTGTTTCTGGCACGAGAATCATCACGGGTGACACATCCACACTCACGATGTGTCGAGGCGTGCGCTCTGTACTCTACGCTGGTTTTTCATGCTCTTAGGGGTGCTTCAAAAGCGGAGCTTGTCCAGACTCTGCAGCAACGGATCAACGATACGGAAACTGATTTCACCCTCGCTGCCATGTTAAAGCCATATGTTAGTCTCGCGGCTTTCCTCTCCAAGCCTCGAGATGAGATATCATCCAGTGGCTACGTGATTCACAGTCTCGAAGCAGCATTGTGGGCATTTTTCAACACAGACAGCTTCGAAGAAGGGGCCATTGAGGTTGTCAACTTGGGCGATGACGCGGATACTGTGGGTGCCATATACGGCGGCTTGGCTGGAGCATTCTATGGAGATCCCAAATGCATTCCTGAAAGATGGCTCAACGAGATGAAGTCCAAGCAAACCATATTCGGCGCGTCGTCGTGCATGCTTGAGGTGCATGTGCAGAGGCAAGGAGATGTGCAGCATTGCTCTTGCTAGAAAATTTGTCGATAGAGGCAGTAGTTTGCTTCAAGGTTATGTAGAAATACTTTAACAATCGAACAACTCTGGCAGGTGGTAGATACACAGTAATAACCCAACTAGTTTAACAGAACCCTGTCCGCAAATGAACTACGGAGCTTTACGATCGACAGGCTAACTCTAGAGGGCAAGACTCATCGCTAGTGTACCCTGTTCGCTTGGCACCGAAATAGGGGATCTAAAATGTCAAAAGCAGATGCAGCCAAATTATCTGGGGAACAGCAGAGTCGACACGCACCCGCGACTACCTTACCTTAACATATCCACAGAACCAACGTGTCGTCGTTAGGTTGTCGCCGCTCATCTCTTGCGAAGTAATAACTTTGTTCGACAAATAGTAACAAGCTTTTCCTCCAACATGTCGACCGCCATGCCGCAGGGGAACGCGGTGTTCCCAAGAAGCCACGTCGGTTTTGACTCTATCACCCAGCAGATTGAGAAGAAACTGCTCAAGAGGGGTTTCCAGTTCAACGTGATCTGTGTCGGTTAGTTGAGCCAACAGTGACATCCATACACCTCTCTGACGCTGCGCAGGACAAACTGGATTGGGCAAATCGACCTTGATCAACACCATCTTCGCATCCCACCTTATCGACTCGAAAGGACGACTCCGACCCGACGAGCCAGTCCGCTCCACTACCGAGATCCAGACGGTCTCCCATAGTATGTATTGCAGTGCGAAAGAGAAGTACACCTCACTCACATGTGGCAGTCATCGAAGAGAATGGCGTTCGTCTGAGACTGAACATTGTTGACACACCGGGTTATGGTGATCAAGTCAACAACGACCGATGGTATGGACAGAGCAATCCGTGCAAGCCTGGCGCTAACGATGAACAGCTGGGATCCGATCGTGAAATACATCAAGGACCAGCACTCGGCATATCTTCGAAAAGAGCTCACCGCTCAAAGAGAACGATACATTCAAGATACCCGAATCCACTGCTGTTTGTTCTTCATCCAGCCCTCCGGTCACGCCCTCAAGCCCATCGATATTGTCGTGCTCAAGAAGCTTTCCGATGTTGTCAACGTCGTGCCGGTCATCGCCAAATCCGACTCCCTGACCCTCGAAGAACGACGAGCCTTCAAGGAGCGCATAAAGGAGGAATTTGCCTTCCACAACCTCAAGATGTACCCATATGACAACGACGAGCTCGACGACGAAGAAAGAGCGACGAACACGACCATCAAGGAGATCATCCCATTTGCAGTTGTGGGCAGCGAGAAGTCGATCATTGTTAATGGCAAGCAAGTCCGTGGCCGACAGAACCGATGGGGTGTCATCAACGTTGAGGATGAGACCCACTGCGAATTCGTCTACCTTCGAAACTTCCTCACAAGAACACACCTACAAGATCTCATCGAAACCACGAGTCAGATTCACTACGAGACCTTCCGAGCGAAACAACTTCTGGCGCTCAAGGAAAGCAGTGCTGCTGGCGGCATGTCTGGATCACGACCCATCTCACCCTCGGCTGACCGAGAGTTGAGCAGGAACTCACAGCGCATGACCATGAACGGCTACTAGGGATAAAAGGGTTAGGAGTAGCCGGGCAGCGAATGTCGTGTGTTTTCAAGCAGCAAGCGATTGATGGCAGAGCGGGTCTTTCGTCCTTCAAGTCATGGTATATATATTAATCTGACGAACCCTTTCCGCGATGGTTGTATGTTCGACTCTGAACCGCCTGACATGGGTGCGTCGCTTACTAGTTGCTGCCAGAAATATCCTTCATGACCCACTCGTCGAGATCTTTGAAAGCACGATCCAGGTCATCGTTGATGACCACTTTGTCGTTCTTGCCTTCGCTTTTGCAGTACTCGATCTCGTTCTTGGCCTGGGCAAGTCTCTTCTGTATCGAGTCTTCCGAATCTGTGCCTCGACCCCTCAATCGTTCCTCTAGCGTCTTGACGTCCGGCGGCTGAATGAAGCATATTCTCGGGTTGAGTTGAGACTTCTTCAGCTGCTTGACCCCTTCCATTTCAATGTCAAAGATGCAAATTCTCTTTCCCTCGGCCGGACTTCCGTCGATGCTTTTTCCTTGTCCGTTTGCAACTGCCGACACTGCCTGTCTGCTGCTTCCATAGTAGTTTCCTCCAAACCGGGCGTGCTCCTCGAATGCATCCTCTGCAATCATCTTCTCAAACTTCTCGATGGTGGTGAAGTGGTAGTGCACACCATCTTCCTCGCCGCCTCGTGGCTTCCTCGTCGTGTGCGACACACTGAAGCCGAATAGATCGGGGTGCGCGGCGAAGAGTTTCTTGAGGAGCGTCGACTTGCCGGTGCCCGAAGGGCCGGAGAAGACTATTGGCCGCTGTGCTGAGACGTCTACGGGCGCCATGTTCGCAAAATGTGCTTTGCTTGCCGTGTGCCACAATCGAGAATAGTGTAGAGATCGCAGTGGATGCACGGTTGGCATTGGTAGGTTCGTGCAACTTTGACTCACTTCACCGAATATCCTGGCTTTTGGTTGCTGGCGATATCAATTCCACGACTAATGCAAGGTACCAGGGTTGCGGTCATACGCCACGAACTAGTAAGGTCGGGCTTCTGAATTTAGGGCACTTTCATTGGTGATGCACGATGGTTGTACCAGTGTTACCCACCACTCAAAGCTATCTCTGCCTTATTGGCAAGCTGTTGTCAATGCCTACACTTATTTTTGCTCTTTAGATCTTAGTTCATTCAGGCAGGCAGCGTTTGTGAGGAAACCTTCTGTAAAAAAAAACTCCAATCCAAAAGCACAGGTGCTCAGGGATCACCAAAGCTCCACTCGTCAAAATTCCTAGGCATGAAAAAAGGGTGATCATTGGGCGGCATGCCATGCAGACAAGGAACGAGTGCCCCACGATTCCCATTTTAGATACTCCTGGCTTTTTTCGACTGTTCCTCCAACTTCACTTATTGCTGAATTGGCCTAATGGACACCAACGCATCCATGAGCCATTACTATGATCCGATCGACAATTCTATAGTGGATCCTCGAACACCTGCACGTGTTGAACCATCCGACGACTCCCTCGAAGCCGAACCTGACCACGAACATGCCCTGTTAGCGAACACCACCAATCCAGAGTTATGGTCGACAACACGGAAGAAGAGAGGCCGCCAGCCGAAGGATCCTCATGCAGAATCCATTCGATTCGACTGCAAAGACGTCGAGGATATGCAAGACAAACTCAGGAAGTACCTAGAAGCACCTACGGCGCCGGCTGAACATGCCACCATTGAATTCCATTTCACTATTTCTGCGGCCTTTATGGTCTACAGTCGAGACTACAAGAGAGGCCCGGATACACCCTGGACGGCCTTTGATGTGCCAGACGTCCTGCGTCGAACTGCCGTGAGCGTCCACGATGTGATGCAACCTACGGAGAATCCAAAGGAACAGATCATTAGGCAGAAAGCGGTGGCTAGAATTTGTGTTGAAGCTATTCAAAAAGCCGATGGCTTTAGATACAGCTTCCACAACAACTGGTTGAGCCGCGAGGACAAAGCACATCGTTTCTCATTTTTCTGCAATGATTCCACCTTGAACAAAGGCCGCGCTGCCGGAGGAGGAGTGAAGGGTAGTGGAAAAGAGCCAAGGAAGCCAATCTATGAATGCCAAGGTTTAATAGCTGTCAAGTTCTCCATCACCAAGAACAACCTTGAGGTACACTATCGTCACGTGCCTGTGCATAGAACCTATGAAGAACGGGCCCCACCTCCGCGAAAGGAGAGCAAGCGATACCGACTACTCGAGTTGCTGAACCCTGATGCCCTGCATAATGTAAGGCCACCACCTCGCAAGAAGGCGAAAACCACTCATCCTGATGATGGACTAGCCAAAGGAGCGCAACTCCGAAGGAGTGGCACTGACCCGTCGGCTTCAACGCCAGAACAAGGACGTGAGAGAAGCCTGCAGCCACTGATCGACTTTCTCGGTTCGGCTGACCGAGTTGACTCAAATAGAGGAGTTGTCGTTAATGACGACGGCTTGAATGGGCCTGATGGTGATACTAACAGACACAATTTGACTGGAGTTGACGAAGACGATCAAGGTATTACTGCGACAGATGACGACGTCGCCGGTCGTGTTCAATCTGCCCTTGTCTTGCCCCCAGAGGACGCGCGAGAGCTTCAAGCTAAAACCATATCCACCCCGAAGCAACAGAAAAAAAAGGCCGTTCCCGATCTTCCTGGAATGATGGCCGGGTCTGTTCGAGCAGGTAGCATTACCTGGGCTGACGGTGAAATGCCAGTACCCAAGAAAGGAAGCAGAAAGAAGAGAGACAGCGGAGAAGGTAGGGGAAAGAATCAATCCAGTGAACCACTAGCCGGCATAGCAGCTGCAGCCGCGGAACCATTATCCGAGATTGAGGCTCTGAAGCAAAAACTCGTAGAGGCCGAGCAGAGGATACAGAGGTTAGAAACTGAGAAACGGCCGCCGCTGCCTTCAGCCTATCCGTCATACCCTCCATACCCGTACCAGTATCCGTACCCTCCTCCACATCAAGGTTACAGGTACTCTCCTTATGCACCGCCTCCAGCGCCTCCACAGAACAACCATCCTCCGGCTTTACTGACTCAGCATTATCCATCTTCAGCGGGTTCTTCTCATCCTCCACCTCCAACATATCCTCGAACACCAGCTCCAGCAATTTCTCCTGCACACTCTCAGCCACCCACTTTGATTGGCCCTATACCCTCGCCTGCTCAGTCTCGCCCACCAAACTCAGCAGGCCCAATCATGTCACCTGCGACACCCCAACCGCCGCAGCCTACGGTAATGCTTACGCAGAAGGATTCGGCTCAGCCCAATAAACCCAGCACGGTAGGAGTCAATATCCTACTGGGATGCGAACCATCGAAGCAATGCTCATCACCTGTGACGCCGGTGTCAGCCTCGCAACAACAACCATCCGGTGGGATCCTCAAGCTTGTGCCTAATTCGGCACAAATGCAGGTGCTCGAGGCCGCTAAAATGCGTAATGCGCCTGCTGGCACTTCCGTTTTCTCGGCGAACACACCTCCTGCATTACGTGTCAATGCGCCAAAGGAGCCGCCTGTGCATTACTCGCCAGTCCCAACAATTACGGCCTTGAGCTGGGCACCAGTAGCTATTTCTAACCAGGGACCACAATCAGCACAATCTCAGAGGTCGAAATGGAGATTTTCAAGAACATCGGGCGGCGAGTCTAGTCCTATCCAGCAGCAGTCTCAGACGGGGACACCACTTACTGCCACACCTATGACGGCTACTCCTGCTACTGCGAGAACGACACCTCCTGACACGTTACAGGTGGAGAAGGATGTCACTGATGTGATAGCTTCTACACCTGCGGCTCCCACCATTGTCGAAAATGTAGCTGCGCACTCGGCTGGGACGGTGCCGGCTGCTACAGATAATGCTAAAGAATCCCGGTGGGCGGGCATACAGGTGGCTGCTGAAAAGGAGCCAGAAAAGGAGGTGAGTCGCGAACCTGAATTAAAGCCACAATCAGCAAGGACAGAAGCGGCCGCAGAAGAGCCACAAGCAGCGAGAATGTCAGGAACCGATGCACCACCTTCAGCGTACGAAAATGTAATAAATGCATGAATGCGAAGGATACCAGCCTAAAATGTGAATTCTACACCAAAAATGGTGCTCCTAGTTTGTTCGCTCCGATTATCATGTCATGTCAGTGTCCAACTCTGTTCTGCAGCAGAATATTATGCACGCATCATGCTTCTAGTGGCTGTCGAGGTGTTTTTGAATTGCCAAAATTGTTGTTCGAATATACTCAGTATTGCAACTTCTCAATGGCTGCAATAGACACACGGATTCTTGTTAATTTCAAGTGGAGGCACTAGTGTAGCTCCTGTGATTGCTGCTGGGCCTGAATGCCTGGCTTCCAAGGCGCAAGATTATTAGCTTACTTCTTTTGTGGACGTACTGGGGAAATCATTGGTTCTACCGTCTCAGTAGTTTGTCCTTCAGATTAGGCAGCTCGTTCAACATGAACTTCCTTATCCCTGTCCCGATGATGGCAGTGGTTGACAATGAACCTCTTCCAATACTTGAAATTTATGCCCTGACCGGTCGTTGCATCCAGCTGCGGATCGATGACCACAGCCATGTACGACGGGAGTGGCGATTTTAAGCTATGTTGTTTTCTACCACAAGGACTGGTTTCTCCTGTTAACAATTGAGCTTTCTTCATATTTCCACTTTGTCACTTTTCGAACTCTCTTTGCCACCATTCGAAAGTCTCTTCTGTCCATCAAAATGGTTCAATGCTACTACAAGAATGACCAACAACCAAATCTCATCAGATCGATAAACTCGGGCGTGTGCATGGGCAGCGGCTCCGCAGCAGGCATTTACTCTTGCTGCTTCCCGTGGGACGAATGTCTTCCGAATGGCTTCTGCAAAACGAATGAAACAGTCTACTACACGGCCTTGTGCACCGATCAAACACTGCAGGATTCGGTGTGCCAACATGCTTGCAACGGCCTGTATCGGACGGGACTCAAGTACGATGGATCGAGTGAACTGTGGATGTGTTGCGATAATGATGGATATGAATGCTCTTCATCGACGAACGGTACCTTCTCTGCCCCGGCACCACAGGCGTTGACTGCGCGAACCATGACGATTGTGGACTTTATTCCATCCTCGACTACAGCTGTAGCTTCTTCGACTACTAATCAGTCGACTTCAAGTGCTGTCACGCCTAACACCTCCACTAGCAGTGTTCAGTCACCTAGTTCTGCCGGTGCCACAACTGCGCCGTCCTCGTCTACATCCTCTCCACCGCCACAATCTACCCAAGCTGAGATCCAGCAGTCGTCATCATTAAGCGTGGGTGCAAAGGCAGGAATTGGCATTGGAGCCGCTGTGCTGTTAATTGCACTTGTGACGGGTTTTGTGTTCTGGTTTCTGAAGAGAAGAAGGACGAACAAGTCTGCTGGTCGACCAGCAGATCCAACTGCAACTAATTGGCACGTGGCTGGTGAGATGCCGGCCAATGCGCCTGTTCTGGAAAAGTATGCACCTTTCCAGCGGGTTCATGAAGCCGATTCGACGCCGGCGCCCACGCATAGTAACATGCCGACCGTCGGTAGACAGTCGTGAATTGACCTGAGCTAAGGAGTAAGGCGAAGTCGACACTAATATTTCTACAAATCATACAAGCAAGCTGTTTCTACCACAAACTTCACACATCCCATCCAGTTTGCAGTCTTCTCTGCTGGACAGATCGGTGTCAGAAGCAAAAGCTTTTTTCCTCCATCACTGCCATTGACTTCTCCACTGCTATCATTTTTAACCCAGATCGTGCTTGCCGTTATCATAGTCGTAGTGATGTATAGTTATGCCAAGCATTAGTAGACTACCAACTCCTCAGGCTATAGTGCATTGCAAGCGTTGTACGACTGCTTGTCGACCTGCAACCTCCCCTATCGTTGAGAACAAAGCTCTACACCCAGCCAGGACGGCGTTGGCTGTCCACGCAAATGCCAAAGACCTTCCATTCGTAGAGACAGCAGACGAAGCTTCATACTCAGCAAGGACGAAAGAAACTGGAGAAGAGCTGCAACATCACAAACTGGTACAGTGTACGCAAGCGTAAGTAATGCTTGAATGCGGAGTGGAAATAAGGGGACGAGGCTAATTAGTTTGAAATTAAGACAAGTTGACATCGAGAGATGAGGTAGCTCTCGACTAATCAAATTGATTGCTACCATGCTGGCTAAGTAGTAATCTAGAGGACTGATTATTGATGCAGCGAGCAGGCTGGGCAAGAAGATAACGACAAATATGCCATGGGGAACAGCAGACTGCCACCGCCAGAAACAAGGACTAGTCAGTATAGCGTTCCTATCGGCGAAACACCTTTTGGAGAATCAATAGCCTTGAGGGCGCTTTTCTTCGCACTGCAAGGCGAGATCTGTTTTGAGATTGGAAACTTGTGGAAGGCACAACGATGTTACCATTGGGTGAAGATTCCTTAGTTCCATGCATCATTTGACCTCGAAGGCAAGGACAGAACCACGGGGAAAGGCATGATTGGCCGTACAGCATGCTCCTCCAAGCCCTTCCTCTGCATTCCATAACAAACTGCAGGTTCAACAGAATGAGCAAGTGTGCTGCTCGTGGTTTGTGATATTGAACCATTGGGTGTGGACACTTGCAAAGATACAGGTGCAGAAGACATAGCTTTCGAGTCCGCACTCAACACGGGATTCGATCACATGAGCTTAAAAGACGCGGTATTGACAAGAAGATCGAGATCTATTTTTGCTTGGAATGTCGGACAAGGGTCAATGGTGGACTCACCCGGATCGATGATCAGAACAATGCCCTCAAAGTGTATGAATGGATGTAGCAAAATTATTCCGCTAACCTTGAAACACAAAGTTAGTTGTCATAAGACGTGATATCGGAGTGTCATGTTACCATTCTCCTCCCTCATGATTGACCTCAACTCCATATATCATAGCGTTTCCAAGTCGTATCGACCGATCTGCAAGAGGGTGTTCCGAATGATACGGCCTCAAGGATTTCCGACATCTTGCGCGGCTATGATCAGCCAGGACTTGCATAGACAAGCATCAAGAGACCTCAGCGGTTTGACGAAGTTTCTTTCTGACTTAAGGATAGAGGAGAAAGGAGAAGGCTGTAGATGGTAATCGGACCGCAGGGTTGGTGTTGCCTGCCATGTCAGTCGCAGACTTCTTACTATCGTGTGTGTCTTGCATAGAGGTTGGTTCGCGTATTGCCCGCTCTATCAGCTTTCATTGAAGTTCTGACCCTTTCCTTTGTGTAATCAATTGAAGAGACTGAGATCCAAGGGTTTTGACTGTGAACTGCTGCGGGGTGGTTGACAGGAAGACGCTGTCTTGGCTTGGTGGTACAGTAAATCAGCTAATGCCCCGGTCTCTATACGAGGCTTCAGCAGCAGTGACAGGGAAAATGCTGCAAGTCAAAAGGCGAGCGAGGTCGAATCGTAGATGTCCAACGACTCTCGTATTGAATTGTGGGTCTGCATGCGAAGCAGCTAAGCGAATGGACAGCCAATAGAATACCGCAATCAGAGCCTTCTGTGTAATAAATCACGCAGCTAAGCTCTTACAGAGTCTACCTAGAACTACTTGCGGATATGAACGGAGAGCTCTGCAGTATTACTCATTCCGACCGGTAAAGAACTTAGATCTACGTCTATAAGTATAGGTCGCTCCCCCGAGCAATGTATACTTTCTTAAGTCAAAGTCAGACAAGTAATAGCTATATTAGTTATACTATTACACCTATTCAAACCTAGCCTATAGGCTAAAGCGTCCATTGTTACGATCCTGAAGCCTGTCCTCCGGGCACGAGTTACCTTGAATAACACGACAACTTAAAGGAACAGCGGCAAGAAAATGGCACAGCCACAAACCTCTGCTGGCAATTTGACACGAGCACAAAATGCCGTTGCTGCAGGACAACGACATACTCGAAGCATGATGACGCAGATAATACTGTATGTCCAGCAGACAGGTTCAGAACCACCACTCGAGGGAACAACTGTGGAAATCAAAGGCGGAGTTGAAATATGGGGTAGTGCCACACAATCCTATCCAGTAGATGTGAGCCTACGACAAAACACAAACTTCGAAACTGAGAATAATGGATTGGGTAAGATGATATGGCGTGCAGTGATACCGACTCTCAATGATCCACCAAATTTTCGTGCGCATTTACATGAAGAGGGTGTACATGGACAAAGAGCGATCCTTAACAGAAACATTACGTGGGGACAAACGGATAACAAGCATATTTGGGGCTTCTGGTGGTGGTTTGACTCTAGTCAGGATCAAAGTTTCAAAGCATTTCTTGCATGGTCAGTGGATGATCTCCCCATGTGAATGACAAGATACGGCAAATCCTACTGGTGCTTCTATAATGTCTAATATGAGTCTATGGTCAAATCTGTCAGCAAAAGTATTTGAGAATTCTAAAATTATGTTATTTTCGGAGCGTTGTTCGTTGGTATCCTTTCGGTGGTGAGGACATCTGTAGCTGTACTAGTAGTGCCGTCAGGAGTCAAAACACAATGCTGGTACTATGAACAGTATTAACGATAGTTACAGAGCCCGAAAGGCTGTCACTTACCATAGTATTCAAGGAGGCTGGACGTCTTCGGTGTACGCCCTTATTTGGTCCTCATGGAAGGTAACACAGCTCTGTAGAACCTGCTGTGTTACGCCCAAGTCGTCCTGTAGAAGTTCTTTTAGTTCCGGATTCGGAGGAGGTACGCTCCAAGCCATTGACCCCACTAATGTTTATCAGGAGCTATGTCAGGCACTCGGACGTACCTTCCCTTTATAGCCTAGCTATATTACACGTAACTTGTCATGACAGACAAAAGACAGAAGTTAGACAATTCATCCACAATTAAGTGGATCCCCGGCCTAAAGCACCACGGGTGTAAGGCACCACTATTCAAGAATCACTATCTTCGTCAATATTGACGATATCGACGTCAACTGGATCGCAAACGTGGAATTGATACTGGTGCTGCTCGATATCGCTTCGAATCATTGCCTGGGCAGTCCTACGAGCCTCTAATTGACGATCTTGCTGCGCCCAGGCCTGATTGCGTAGCGCAACCAGGTCCTGGGCAGCCCTGATTGTCGCGATATCCTTGAATAGTAAATTAGGGTCAATTGCCTTCTTCTTTGCTGTCCGTTGACGGTACTCGTTAATAAGGGTTGCCTGATGGTCAATTTGACGCTGCTGCAATGCGACGGTGGTCGAAAGGTGGTCCAATTGACGGCCAACAGAAAAGAGTAATTTCCTGGCTGACCTTGGGATATATTCACTCTCTGAGATGCGGCTAACTGACTGTCGTATTTGGACCAGGTTTCGCGGAGTGCGATTAACGCTATTGGGTGTGGTCGACGTTTGAATACGCTGCGTAATTGGCGTGGTAGGCGCCTGGCGAAGGACCTGGTGGGAGGACAGTACTCGCTGCGGATTGAATGGTACGATACCCGCGGCTTCGAAGCCATTCCGTATATTCTTCTTTGATAAACCTTCTTCTCTTGCTTTGGCATAATATTGAATGAACCGTACCTTCTTAACTGGTAGTGCATCGTCGAGAGAGACGAGATCTGCGATCTGGGATCGATATCGACCTTTGAGGCTGGAAAAACACGTTAAATCGAGTGGTTGAAGGATATGGCTGGTGTGAGGTGGTAGGTATAGTAGGAGGACCTTATTCTGGTAGCACTCCCATATGAATTCAGTCGTTATATGACTACCGTGGCCATCAAGGATCAGGATTCGATATCGACCGTTGGACGTTTCTGGAAGGAATACCTCCTTTAGCCAATGCAATCCAATCTCGTTCGTGGTCCAGCCCTTATTAGAGGTGGTATAGAGAGCGTCTGGTATACCGTTAATCGTAAACCACGTTGTTTGAAGACTCTTTCCTTTGAAAATAACGACATTACGTATCTTTCGACCCACCGCGTTGATTGACTCGATAATAGACACCCACTCACGATTTTCAGGCCGTTGAACGTATGATCTGGAGGTAGAGGACGTCCCAATCACGGTTTGATTAGTACAGACACCAAGGGCGATACCTGTTTCGTCCATATTCCATATATCCTGGCACACCACGTTGTACTGCGATACAAGGGACTGCAATCGCGTAAAGAAGGTGACGACCAATAAACCGATATATCCAGTCTTTTCCAACCGTAGCAGGGCCATTTGTGATCCTCAGGATAAGAAGGACCACCTCTCGAAGCTGCGCATGATTGACAGCATTTCCACCTGCCTCTGATCGCAGTATCCATTGCACGAGCTCTCTTTCTTGGTCCGGGGACAATAGCTGTTGTTGGGCGCGCGCAGTGCGTCGAGACTGTCGACCTCGTAAACGGCGGCTCAATGTGGTATGACCAATGGCAAATGCCTCTGCGCATTTTCGAATACTGGTATATTGGCGTGCCTGGAAGGCATCGACGGCCTGCGACACCCTAATATCGTGATCTGAAGGCATTGCGATGAGCTGTGGTGGAATACTAGCACTGGAAAGGTTGGTCAACTGCTGCGGCTGCGGGTTGAAAATCTGGTGCCTTACACCCGTGGTGCTTTAGACCAGGGATCCACTTACACCAAACTCAATCTGTGTACCTCACAAGCTACCTTAGCAGAAGCACTAAGATGGAGCTGAATTGTGTTTGTGGTTCGCTCTCTCCAAAGAGACTCGGATGACACTTTCTTGAGAACTAAGCTGAAGTAACATTCGATCAAGCCCCGAGTTATGCAATGTTCGGCCAGAGCCACCGTTGTATCCTGAATTGTCAAAGGTAGAGCTGATTCTTCGAGGAGAAAAGCAACAGCTACGTACTTTCGGCAGTGTAGAACATTTACGGTTGGCTGCACCTACCAGTGAGGCAGTAAGGGTTATAGCATCAAATAGCAGATAGTTTCTTGACAACCATATACGTTCAACATCACTAACTGTGTGCCAATAGCACGTCTTGACTTGTGCCATCCCCAACACATTTCCCTCTATCCTGCTTGGAGTAACCTCTTTCGGACAACTACGATATGAACGCCTCAGCAAGCAGCTATGTAACCGCTCTCACGACCAACATCGAGAATCCTCGACTAAGACTACTAAACGAGCTTAAAAAGGGATCTTATCCCTTAATGACATTCATGGCCTTACCTTCTGTACGCATGGCCCAAATCGTTGCCTTGACTGGTCTTGACGGCATCATCATCGATTGCGAGCATGGTCACATTGGAGACGATTCGATGCACAACTCCGTCGCCGCCATCTCGGCGCTGGGAGTGTCGCCCATTGTTCGCATTCGTGGACCTGCTCATGACATCATCAAGCGTGCTCTCGACACCGGTGCGCATGGCATTATGGTTCCGCAAATCAACAATGCCGAAGAAGCGCAACAAATTGTTCAATCTGCCAAGTTTCCACCGCAAGGTGTGCGTGGACAAGGCTCGGCTTTTCCTGCTATTGGCCATGACCTGACAATGCCTGAGTACATGAAGTCTGCTAACGAGACCATCTTGACCATGATTCAAATCGAGACACGTGCCGGTGTGGAAAATGTCGATGCTATTTGTGCCGTGCCGGGCGTGGACCTTGTTTTTATCGGTCCTAACGATCTTGCGCAATCCCTCTTAGGATACGTGCCTGCCCGCGGGGATGAGCCAGAATTTGTTGGTGCCATGAACAAGATTGTCGAGGCGGCACGAAAGCATGGCAAGTGGGTTGGGAGTTTGGTTAACAATGGCGCAATGGCAAAGGAGGTCAGAGGGAGGTTTGATACGGTAGCTATTACAGTTGATGCAAAAGCAATTCAGAATTGGTATAGAAGAGAAATTAGGCTTGCTCGATTATGAGTAGGTAGAGAGATAATATAGTACCATGAAAGAAGCTTGATCCACCGAGAGTTTGTAGAATGGTAGGCCAGTCGTGACCTGTCAGATGTAGGCACGTGGCAAATAATTTGTACAACAACCTCCACACGAGGAAAACCCCCTTTCTTGTCAACTCTAGCATGGATCCTAAACTACCTCTGGGACAATGGAATAAAATGATTAGAACTTCACATCGGATCATGATCTGGTCCGATCAACCACAACAAGACGGTCAATGCACGCTGCCACATTAGCTTCTTCGCAGTACGGAACATCTTTCGACATGCAACGCAACATAGTAGATGAGGACTTGTCTGCGAGGACTTCCATATACTTCGCCGACCATGTTGATAACCGCCAATCCGAAGCATGATTTTGTTTCACTATCTCTTACTCTAGATGCTCGTAACACTCAGACACATATTTAACTAGGTCTGGTGGTCGTCTTCGACGTAATATCGGTACGTCCATTGTTGAGCTACTATCTGCATAATTCCTGCATCTATATTGCAGTGTCATCTTCGGGATTTCCCTGTCAAGACATACGTATAATAGTATCATGTTCCTCCTTCTGTGTGTTCCAGGTCGCACTCAGAGGGTCTGTGTAAGGAAACAATTGGGGTAGTGGAAAAGTATGAAGGAAGTTCGAAAGTGGAGCTGGTCTAACAGTGAAGGGCTTGAGTATGGCAAGGCAGAAGCAACTTCATGATTCATGTGAGCACGATTTTTGGCGTTGGAAATATATCATTGATGTTTTACAATACTCTCACAGTTGCTGTCCCAGTACTTCTGTGTTGCACCAGTGAACAGTCCAAAGACTGATACTCGTTGAGTGTGCTGGAAACCAGAGAGCGCTTTTGTTATTTGTAGCTTCCCTGAGATGCAATCACCGATGCCCTGGAAGTTCCATGTCATCCTCTTCAGCGTCATCATCGTCTTCAGTCATCGCTTCGTCTTCGCTGCTACTAGACTCACCCGAGGGCTCGGCTAATTCCATGTCGGCATCGTGACTGCGTGGACTGTGACGGCCCCAAAAACCCATTTCTTCTTCATCATTTTCCATGCTATTTCTCGTGCTTCGTGGCGTAGTTGGTTGACCGGCACTGAAGATACTAAAGTAGCTGCCTCGACGCTCTGGTTCGTGGCGTACACCCGTGCCAAAATAGCTTCCTACCACAGGCGTCACTGACCTCGCTGACCGGGTGGGTGAGTGTGGTAGGAGGAAGGGAGAATCGCGGGAAGTGGGCGACCGCGCTCTGTCGGAATGCATGGTGGTTGGTCTTGAGCGGTTGACGCTTTCCCTCATTGGTGAGGTAAGCTCGTTAGAAGGAGTGCCACTTTGACTTGCTGTGAGGCCTGCCTCTCCAACGCCCAACTCTTGAGCTCTATCACTCTGCTCTTGAATCTGCTCGGGAGTTTGTTCAGGACCAAGAAGTTCCAGCTGTGTCGTGTTGTAGCTTTCGCAAATTGAACATTTCAAGCCCAGCCAGTGATATTTTGTGATGCTACGACTGTTGCAATCATTACAAAAGACATATGCACGATTGTCTCGATACTCCTCTGGCATAGGCTGCTCTCTAATATGTTGGTCTAGCCGGCGAAATTGACTCTGCATGTTCGCGATACTTCTCGAGCATATCGGACATTTGTAGCTGGTGTTGCACCATTCGGTAAAGCAAGATTCGTGAATGCTATGACCGCACTTCATAAAAGCCACGGGTCGGTTTGAGGTAAACATGTATTCCCCACATATGGGACAATCACACCTCGTGCTCTTCTCAACGCATTTGTGGGTGGTTTCTGCCTTGATCGACATGCATGCCGCACAGGTCTTGCAGTGGAAGAAGTCTTTTCCCAAGCCTTGGCCCAAACGGCAGATGCCACAATCATCACAATGGTAGATGGATTTCTCCGGATCGTTGTTCCACAATTTGCACACGGGACAGTAATAGCAAGCAACTTCGACGGAGCAATTTCTGCAGACTTGGCCCACGGGTTGAGGAGCACGACACAGCATACAGAGCATGTACCTCGTCTCGCGGCGAGGTAGAACATGATCCTCAACCTCGTCATGACATAACCTGCAGGTGTACCACCTTTCGCAAGCGGCACATTGCATTTTCACATTCCTCTTGTAATGCTCACAACCGAGATCCGGCTTAGCTTGTACGTTCCCGTCTTCATCCACATCCAGCGGTGCATATGTAGGGACCATATCAGCTTGAGACAGATCGAGATTGGGTTGCGCTATATGCGTTGAGGCCATGGACAGGGGAGAGGTCGGCCAAGCAACATTATGCGGTGTGCTTTTTCCTCTGCTTGTAGGAGGAGTATGTGATCTTGTGTAGTTCTCCGTCATGAGAATGTGAATGAGTTTGGACTTCTCTGTCGAGGTGCCTGGTCCGGCCATGATGGCGCTGATCCTCTGGCGGAGCGGACCCATGCCATCGTCTTCCGGTAGTTGTCCTGACCCATCTCTTCTTCTATAGCTCTGGTTGTCGACCGTAGGCATCGACTCGAGTCGAGAAGGAGGCTGATCATTGCCCGGATGACTGACAGGATCGGACTGGGAGTGTCCTCGAATGACGTCTGCAAATGCCCGTGAACGGAAGCTCAGTTCTTGGGCCGGATTGAGGGATGTTTCGCTGTTTGTTCGATGCTCTTGTAACCTCACCGGTCGCGATGTGGCAGACTCGGCCTCTAGAGGCGGGAAGGCAATACTGCCGTCCTCTTCCGCCACGGCATTGTCCTGCATCGCATCGAGAGGAGGAGAGGGTATGACGTCGAGGTTATTAATCTGGTTCGACCATAGCTGGATATTCCTGGCTAGAGACTGCCAGGTGCCTTCTGTGGTCTCATCTCTTCCACCCAGCGGAGGCGGCGAATTGGTATTCCAGAATCGAGAAGGATAGAAACGCTGGAAATCGGGCACTTGAACGTTAGGTAAGTATTCGTAGTAGCCGGCCGCTGGTGCGGGCGTGTCAGGATCTTGGAGGTCGCCCGAGTGAGGAGTTCGGGAGGAAAATCGTCGCGCTTGGCGAAGCACAGGTTCAACAATGAACGATGGGAGATAATCACTCATTTGGGATCATGGACATTCGATATCTTGCCAGCACTTGCTTGGACAACCCTGTCTGATTGTATGCAATGTCTACGATAAAGAAAGCGGTAGGTAAGGATGCGTCTGGAGTCAGGGCGTCCCAGGTTCGGCACGTCATAGTTCAGCCCCGAAGCATGTGACAATTTCCTGCTTTTGGCTGGTCTGCACATCTTCTCCTGTAACCGTGGAAGGGCTCTTTTATATCAGCATAAGCTGTCTGCCATAAGAGACGATGTTAGGAGGGATGTTTAGCCGTCGATTATCGACTGGTCCTGTTGCGCGAATAAAGAACGGCTGACCGCCGTCATTCATTATTTGCCTTGAGCAGGCAGCCGGCTTCGACCATCGCCGCTGCCATCCACCGCAAACACGGGACCACATAGTTTCTGCACCGCCTGCTATTGTATCACTTCTCGTCACAATTATGCGAAAGCCTGGTCCCATCGTGAGTATGGTTCGACCAATGTTGCTGCACCCAAAGAGCAATACATTTGGGTTACTCGTGATCAATGGAATATGCTGCCAAGACGCTTCTGAAGTATGTCTGGCTTCACTTTTCCCTGCATGATGGCAGAAGAGCTACAAACTTATGAGCACCCAGAGCCAAAGGATGATTTCCTACCAAGGCTAACCTCATAATTGTTGCTCAATCGCACACCAATATTGCAGTTGCCGACTGCTTAGGGTATCGGAGCCAGAAGGAGGTATGAGGATCACTAATGAGCATCTTACTATTCTTGAGCACAGACTCGAACAATTCCTAGTGTCAATTCAACGGCTCACGTTGTTCGTCTGCCACTGATATTTGTAAACCTCTACACCACAGGTCTCGCCTTGGCGGTAGTGTAAAGAGACACATGATCATGCGTTCCCGTACCTAGTGCAGTGGGGGTGAAGGCAGGATTAGAGCGCTCTGTGAACGCTTCATTCTGCCCTCTCAAATTGTTTTTGGCATAAGGCTCTGCGCTTGTTGTGGTTCTGACACTCATGCTGCGATGTCGCCCGTCAGCCTTGCGTTGACACTTGACAAGTCCTCGAGGTCAACAAACTCTACTCAAGCTATCCCGCACCCCTCTATCAACCTCGACGAATTCTAAATCGAACGGCGACTATCTGCTTTAACGACGAGTTCCACTTCTGCAAAACCACGAAAGCTCTCAGTGCCCATGCCACACAATTTACCATGGCTGACCAAGATTGTCTTCTTGGACAGTATCAATTAGATCTTGACCTTGAAGATTATCTTCTGGAAGAAACTCTTCAGGCCGCGAACGATGGGATGGACGTAACGAAGGGGGTCAGCCCTGTGCGCACCATTAAACAACCTCAGCTAGCGACCTCTACATCAATTCCAGGTCTCGACCTGACACAGAACATCTCCACAAAAGATGCCACCGACCGTGCACTAGCTCTTTACAAGGAATGTGAAGCTCTCAAAGCGCACATTAGACAGATTTATGCTGAACAAAATGCCCGAGCAGAAGCGTTCGAAAACTTTTTGCAAAAAGCTGCGGTATTCAACCAGACAAGCAGCAATCTTTTTCTTAACAATGCATTTCAAGACCTCGAAGAATCTGCCACAAACTACAAACAAATTCCAACCACTCTTGGAGATGTTAGTGCAGAGCTGCTCAGAAAGATCAATCAGCTCAAACAAGAAATGCAAGCTGCGATCACAATGCTTCAAAAAACCAAATCCTTTCTTCACCAAGGCCTTCAATCAGAAAATGATGTCAAGTAAGCGGTCTTCTCCTCAGTCGAGTCTTTGCCAGTTTGCTAACATCTTCACAGCACTGTTTCTCCAGCTACCCTTACTGCCTCGAAGAAGAAGATAGAGCAGGCTATCCTCAATCTCCGAAGTAATGCGAGCAACTTCAATGAGGTCCTTGTTTCGTATGTCAATGGCCGAAAAGTTGCAGAGAGCCGAAAAGTGAAATCACAGATCGCTGACCAGATCGAACCATGGTGGGCTGACCCTGATGGTGCTAAAGTCTTCGTTCAGAACCTTCAAAAGCTCTTCTTGTCAACAATTCGAATCCCAGAGGAGGAGATCAAGAGAGTTGGTGGAGATTTGCAAGGTCCTGTTCGTGATATGATTGAAGGTGTTGTTGGCTTGCTAAATGCTTTCATTGCATTCCTCATCAGAATGGAGCAGACAGCTTAGCCGAGTCGTCAGACAGTTGTTGGCGCTGTTTATTGACGCTCATGATTGTATGACCTGAATTCCGGGCTTCGTTTACACACAATGCGAAAACCACGAATCTTGGTTGCTTTGACTTGACTCTTCCTTTATTTTGTCTCAGTCTCTTAATTTACCTTTACTATTTACCCACTACTTACTCGCCAAGTGATGACAGCCTTTAATCAAGAGCAAGAAGTGCTGATACCATTATCCGACACAATGAGGCAGGTAACCATTCAGTGGCTTGTGACATAACGCTACTCACACCCTTCGCTAAAGGAACACTTAGACAGGCAGTAGCAAATTGGTTCAAGTAGATTAATCCAGACTAGCTAGAAAAAATTAACAAATAGAGAGAAACGAAGCTTTCGAGTCCGCAAGGGCTTAACATGGCTAAGTCACGTGATTCTGACTATATCGCCTTTCTGCTCACGATCGCACTAATCGTTATGTGGGAAAGGCGGACTCTGTCAGAAGCACACAAAGGAATTTCTGCAATCGTATAAGCTGCTATCGGTTTGAGGTAGCTTACAACGCGTCTACGAGTGCTCGAGTCAGACATATGGAAGGTGAGTCTCCCAAATCTGGTAAAGGGGTCGAAATTGCCAAGCTTTTCCAAGAGCTGAGACCGTCTTTTGAGGATCCTGGAGCATGAAACATCACTCTTACCCTTCCATTTTTTGATTATTCTTAAAGTCATTCAATCAGGCATTCCTCGATTTGTTGTCTGTGTGTTGTTGTATACGTCAACACTTGCAGCAGTAAAAACCCTTTCAAGGTTTACAAGCGGGACTTCTTCTTCGCAAGGACGGAGAAGGCAGTATCAGACTAGCAAATACTATTCGGCAAAATCAAATATACTGAAGTTAGTTTCCTTCGGAGACTGAGAAGGGCTGCCATGTTTTAAATACAGTCGTGCGAAGCCGCAACTATAGTTTCTGCGACACAGTGAGAAGTTCTTAGCGGCTTTCTGAGATATTAGCCACTTGGGTTAACTTGGCAGATCACATGTTCCAGAGAGGTGCAGTGATTTGATGAGCCTTTCGACCTGCTGAACCTCGATGAGGAAATCATTTTATGATTGGTTAAATGTACAGCAACTTTGCAAAACGAGCATTATAGATTATTGATGAAACAGACAGTCATAAGTTGGTATGAATACTCAGTTTATCATTTTCTCGTTATGCTGAAGAAACAGGGCAAGTCTTTCGAGTTTCATGTGTCATCAAGTAAATTGAGGGTTTTATCCCTGAACCACTGCTCGCTGCAATTGGAACGGAAGACTTGAATAAAGCGTTAGCCATTAACACGATGGAAGCTCGAGAAAATGAGTTCCTATAAGTGTTCAGTCTAAACAAAATGTTTGCTGTGGTTCAGGATACAGAGTCTGGGTCGCTGATCGATCGATTGTTTACGAAATTGAGAACTAAGGTTTACAAGATTTATCAGGTCTACGCCTCCATGAGCAAACTTATCTTGTGCAAACTTTTATAAAACCATTAACTCGGAGTATTATGTTTTGACATTATTGAAGAGTCGACAAGGGCAGCGCCTCATTGACAATGGTAAATGAGGTCGTGCGTACGTGCTCATTGATACTTTTATCAACTGCAACGTAAGGATCTTCCGTCTAAATTTGTACCACTCCTGAGATTACGTGGATCCTGGCCATTGCCTGGTCTGATCTGGGGTCTGCAAAAATACGCGCATTCTGGTTCATAATTTGGAGATTTGACTTGGGGATGATACTGGTCACCAATTTCAGACCAAGAAATATCAGAGCCTGACCTACAGGACTTAAGCTCTGTGAGTGGTTAAGGCATACAAATCACGATTCAACATCCGATCCATTCCTCCATTTTTCACCACGTATGTTGTATCGCTGGAACTCCTTGAAAGTAGCTAGACTCAAAGCCATGACTGAACCGATTCATTGCCAACATGCTCCGAGTCTAGTCTGTTGTGAACCAGATCGATGTGCAATGCTTCGTTGGCACCTGAATGCATAAAAGGGTCTGTCGACTTGCCAGTTCGTTTTTGTGGGGCTCGAGGGAGCTGATGCCCTACCTCCAATCGCACTTTAGGTGTACACAGGCTGCAATGAAGGTGTGTGATCACTGGCTAATGAGAAAAGTGGGATGAGCATGTGCTTTTGCACAAGGGTGAGATTTCCATTGTCAAAGCACTCTAGACAGGGCCAAAAGTGAACGAAGCTCATAGCAGAGACTAACAAAACAGCATGACTGATTTGAAGCCTCACCATAGCTGATTGACACGTGTTCTTGAACACTTCTGGCTGACGCCACCGTCTATCCTCGCCGTCTGGTGAGTTCGCATTTGATGTTCTCTGACATGAGTCCACGTAATGGTCCGAGGGAGTAGCGCCGGCCAAAATGCGTTCTCCTCTCTAGACAGGTTGGTTTCTCCACTTTCGCTAGCCTGTCATCTCACAGGAAGCTGAACACAGCCAAGGTGAATATCTCTTAGAAAGTCAGGATGTTGGTTTCAACGTAGTGCAAGGTCTCAGAGAAGCGACTCGGGTGGGATCACTGCCTTGCGTACACAGCCAATCAGAACTCAAGACGTGCAGTTCACTCCATCTCCTCGTTATTTGCTAGCATTCACGATTGCTGATTTGTTGTCGAGGTCATCACTCACTAGGAAATCATGGTCATGTCAATATGAGGCTCGATTCCATCAACTGCGTCAGCTGAAAGTGTCCTTGATGTCCTCTTTACCATCTAGCGCACACCACAGAACCCTTTGGACAAGCTAAACTAAAGCTAGCCTACAAGGATCATGCATTCCGATTTTACTGTGATGAGAAGCTTGTAGTATTGACTGAAAGGCAAAGTGACCGAAAGGGCTAAGGGTCAAGACCTAATGATCTGATATTGCTTCCAACCAGAAAGTGTGACGTGTGAACTGCGGTGACAGATGTTGCAAGTCGTCGTGTTTTACGGTAAAATTCCTTGCCTCATACCACCAGACTCCACGGGCTTGTCCAGTCCTTATCCGGGCTAGCCTCGAGCTACGCTCGACGGTGCCAAAGGCCCCTGCTAGTTCCGGATGGGACCTGGAACGCCAGTTCCGTCTGATCACGTTGTGCAAAAAATACGATTTCGTGCGTCCATGATTGAATAGGCGGTGAAGTGCCTGGGGGTCGTAACAAATCACCACTGGGGGCTACGCTCACAAAAAGTACACGAGGAGGTAGAGAATTTCATAGAGAATCAACTCATATTGATTTTGAATACTTCTGATTCGATTCTCGTAAACGCCAGCGTCCTCTCGTTTCACACCATAATCCCAAAAGTTGACCTTCCAAAGAGGTCTTGTACTCGCCATCCACCCCCGAAGCAGCGGGCACGAATCTCCATTCGAGGATGGTAGCGACTCTGGTAACCTCAGAGACCGAAAGATAATCAGCTATTTCGGTCCTGTAAGCTGCTGTACTATCAATCGTAAGGTCGTTCAAATCCTGTTTTTAAATCTTACCTAAAGTAGCGACAACTACCTATATCCGCTGAATCGATTATTAGCGATATCTATGGCGAACAACAGCGATACAACAGCGTTAGTAGAGGTAGAGAATAGGTCAACATTAGACTTAGCGAAGTCAAGAAGTGGTCGAGAATTCCTAGAGGTTCATCCGGTGAATCGTGGAAAGCGAACAAAGCTCCAACAACGTGAATATAATAACCTAGCTGCTGAGTTAAAGACGTTACTTAGTTTTCAACCTCGATTAGGGCAAGTTGAGTGTATATATCAACTGTTGCATTTGAACAACGATGTAATCTTCCAAGCAGCAACGGGGTATGGTAAGAGTGTGATTTTCCAGTACACTAGTTACCTATCAGGGAAAAAGAGCCGTCTTAATAGCGTTACGCTGATCATAACTCCGCTTAACTCTTTATCAGAACAACAGGCGCGCAATGCGGATGGGTCGAATGATCATACCGGCAGAAACGCTATTGCAGTTACAGGACAGAACGACAACGACGATCTGTATAGAAAGATTGCACAAGGGGAATACACTCACGGTAAGTAGTAGATACTCAGCTGAATATCTCGGAGTAAGATATATACCTAAGTGAGAATATACATTTCCCTGAAATGTTCAGGCAAATGTTCACAACTCCAAAACAGCATTTCAAGCTCCCATCTCAAACATTTAAGCATTCACTAATGATCGTAAGTGTCCATTAGTCCAGAGCTGATCTGTTCAGTGCGGTTTCAGCAGCTCGTTCTCCAAAATGAGGACTTTCGGACTCGACAACTGTACCTTATGATCGATGAGTTGCACTGCGTAGACACTTGGGCGCAGTTTCGAAAGAAGTATAGTAAACTTCAGGCACTTCGTCTCTCGCTACCGAAGACAGCGAAGGTCTTTGGTACATCTGCAACGCTTGAGTCATCACTCTTGCAACGACTCATACGCGATGGTCCATTCGTTTATGGATACACCTTCGTAAGTACTACTACCGATCGTCCCGAGATATTTATCGATATTCGACGGAGTAAAGCTACGCAGGCTAGTTTTGAGGACCTACATTTCATGATCCCCGATAATATCAAGGATACCCCTCCCTCCAATATTCCGAAGACTATTGTGTATTTCGAAAATCGAAAACAGATCCGGTCGGCATGGATTATGCTTCGGCGCTGGCTTGCGCGTGCTGGTGCGACCTGGGATAAGGCGTGCGGTGTAATCCGACCATATTACGCAACTCTTCCATTGTATGATAAACAGGGTATCCTTCGGGACTTTAGTCGTACGGACTCTGAAACCCGTATTCTCTTAGCTACCGATGCTGTCGGTATGGGTATGGATCTGCCTGCTGTACAAATCGTCGTTCAGTGGATTGCGAACTCGCTGTACAAGGACGATAAGCAAGTAGCCACTGTTGTACAGCGCATGGGGCGGGCAGCTCGTCGGGAAGGTGAACGAGGCACCTTCATCTGGATTGTACCCGCGTGGACTGATTTCTCGCAACCTCAAAGGCCTAAGAAGTCCAAGCCTGCGTCTAGTATGTCTCAAACAACTACCCGGCTGCCAAATGGTGATATTGTGACCGATGACGATCCTAAGACTAGGCGTGGTAAATTACCTCCAGTCTTAAAACAGATCTTACAAGGCTGTCCTCGCCAGGCGATTTTTGAACACTTCCATGATAAGAAAGCGTCCACAATCTATGACCTTCCACAGTATAGCAACCCTGCCTGTTGCTCATACTGCCATCCAGATATAAAACCAGTAAGGTTAAGCCGCTTTACAGTTGCTGAACACGTTGAGAAGCATAATCGAGGAATGAGACTGCGTATTGAAGACATTAAGCGTAACCCTAAGGAGGTATTAACGCTACCTCCGAGCTACCGGTTGAAGGGCGATACTCGTGATTTTGGTCCTCTTGTTGAGAGACTACAACAATGGCGTACTGAGGTAGTCATGGAAGTTTTTCAAGCGGCTGACGAGTCGGACGAAGAACTAGGTAATAGGGTTGGTTATCGAACGGATCGTCAACCAGATGCCTCAATCGACGACTATGATTCGAAGAACTTCCTCTCCGATCGGGTTATCCAACGTATCGCCGAATTAAACACTTGGCTTACCGGGCCCTTAGGCTTTGACGTTCTTCATCGGTTTGTAAGTGAGTGGGAGTATCGTGAGCTCTGGGGCCAAAGGCTTTTAGATGTAGTATCTACTACCTTACAAGCCCTCCCTCGCGAAGGAGATGCTCGAATGGAGTTGTCGACTCGAGAACAATATATGGAAGGTGCTCGTCAATCTCAGCAAGCTCAGTATGCTAGCCAAGTCGATATTCGCGAGCAGAAGATTAGGGAGCGGTATATGGACGAAGACCTCCCTGTTTCCCAGTTACCCGGAGATTATCTTACCCGGAACGCGCCTGTGCCTATAAGGAAGAAAGCTTTGTCCAAGCAAGGGCCTCGAATACTGGATACCGCTATAGATGGGCTAGTAAGTTCTACCCAAGAACAGCTTGCTCGAGCTATACGCGGTTTTGATAGTATAGAGCGCTCTCTTGCGACACTATCTCCACATAATTCCATAACGTCTCTGCAGCTGGATACTCCAGTGAATTCCCCAGGTCTGGATCCTACCACGTATAGCCAGGAGCTATCAAGGTCAGAGGATTCGACGCCGACTCGGTGTCGTCGGCGCTCATTAATTCAACTGAATTCGAGCTTTACCCTGGTCGATAAGGACCAGCCTCGAGGTCGCGAACGATCTTTTTCATCTTCTCGAAATCTGGTGCGGGCAACGCATAGTACTGGTCTTGGTCGTTCATTATCGAGGCCGAGGACACCGAATGTAGTAATCAGAGATGCTGAGGCACCGCACATATCCTTAGAATCCATGGAGGTGCCTAGGACATCAAGTGGCCGGCTATCAAAGCCGACAGAGAAGGCAGTTGGTCAACGGGCGTACATGAACAACTCTCATCGTCAGTAACAATCATCTGGTATTTTTTACTAGGCTGGTGGGAGCCAGCCACCAGCCACGCCAAGCCAATATTTTCAAATCGGCTTTACATTTCCTTGAACGTTCAACCAAATGTTTTGACTATTGACCAGTCCAGTTTTCGTTGCTCCATGGCTCATTTGTACGTGTTGAACGTCGTACGGTATCAAACTTCAATCCTAGTCAGAGCTGCTGTCGCTTGTGTCTGTATTACCGCGAAATTGGTCGCATAGCTTGCTTGTCTCAGGCGACCCTATATTCTCATCATCGTCTTCGTCCTCTGCTCGCTCCTCTCCATCATATGGACCTTTTTCTAGCTCGCTAGTAGCATCGGATTCATAGTCAATGGGATCTTCCCTAGCGTCTGGCCGACCAGGGTCATATTCGTCATCGTTAAGCGGGATATTCGATGCGCCGTAAGTATCAATAGTCTCAATAGCGATACATACTCCCCTATGCTGTAGAAGAGTAGTCTCATCACTATCCCCAAAATCTCTTTCATCGTCGCTATAGTCTAGTCCAAACTGAGTATCTTCCTCGATGAGAATATTTGCTTCCTGGCTGCTGTTGTTGTCATTCCAGTCAGATTGAGCATCTTCATCGTTGTAGCAACTCGCTTCCTGACTATTGCTGTTTATTATTACCGCTTGCTGTATCTCTCGGTTGCTCGCTCGCTGAAGGTGAGCGGATATAACCTGTTCTTCAACAAGTTCGTCGTTTGGCCGGAATAGTACTTCGGATTCAGAAGCAATCGCTTCTAGAACCTCTTCAATACCTTTCGAGTTATTCTCCGGGTCTTCTAGCCTTCCATCTCGCGCTTTCTCTTGCAGGTCATTGAAGCGATACACGATCTTTGATAGTCTCGACTCCCCAATCTTTCGTAGATTTACTGTCCCAGAGATTGTCCCTCGACCCGGTTGTTCCTGTAAACCACAAACTTTGCCATTTCTACACCGAAGTAGTTCATTCACAATAAGCCAAATGTGCTTCTTTGTATTCTTCGTAACATGTGTAGTATCCCTTTTGACTCCAAATTGTGACTCGAGCTTCTGTTTCGTCCGTCGCATAAAGTCATCTGTTCTTAGGTACCTCTCAAGTAGACGAGGCATTG